>QANX01005660.1:0-49776 GCA_003254975.1 Ochetophila trinervis
TTATGAATGAAGATCGATTCAAGTTTCCAAATGATTTGAACACCTTTCCGAGGCCTAATGATGATTAGTTTCCTAATTACTTTATGGTTTAGATTGATTCTTGATCTACCCCTAGTCCTTATATAAAGGGGGATCAATTCTTTTGTAAGGGAGATTTGAGTTTTTAATCAATTGAGAGAATTAATTTTCCTATTGCTCCCAGGAGTGTTCTTGCAAGGTGAGGAATCAATTTCTTCTTCTTGTTGCATTAGGAGTTGAATTATCTTATCAAAGTAGAAATACTTTGTGGCGATTATTCTTCTCTTTCCCTAGCCTTCTAATCCACGTTTTTAGATACAAGTTATCTAAGGGTTTGGTAGGGCGGGTTCTTGTTTTCCAATTATTGTTCAATATTTCTTGTGTGTTTGGGGTTTCGGATTCTTTAATCTTGGGGTTCCGCATCAGTTTGGGGTTTCAGATTCTTTAATCTTGGGGTTCCGCATCATTAATGATGCGGGCATCATAGAGTCATATTCTAACATTGGAACAAAAGATGATGACATCATCTTACCTAGTAATTCTGTAACATTCCGTCCCGGGAAAAGATTAAAAATTTCCTAAATTTGACCAAGTTTGACCATAAGTGGGCCTGGGGTTGACTTTTTCTGTGGTTTTAGTTTTGTTTTGATTGTGGTACCATTGTGTAGAGCTAGTCGATACGAGTTCGTAGACTAGTAGCACGCTTGATTCTGAGCTAAGACCGAGAAGTTATGGTTAAAATAGTGTGAGGGGCACTTTGGTAATTTTGCTGGGCTGGACTTAAAGGAGAGAAATTACAAAACTGCCCTTGCCTTTTTTTTTTTAATTCCAGAAATTTCTGGAATTCGGCCCCCTCTTCCCGACGCCCCCCCGCGTAGCACCGCGCCCTCCCCACCTCGTCTCCCTTTCTTCGCCGGCAGCAGCCAATTTCTGGCCAGATCGGGCAGGAAATTACACAAAACTGGGAGCCGGCGGTCTCCCCTCCTCAACCAAGCCGGTGACCACCCCTGAAAATGCCTCGGTGGCCGGGAAAATGAGAGAAACCCGGTTTGCTTGTTGTCGGCGGTCTCCGGCCTCCAGCGGGAAATCAGCCAGCCCACTGCCCAGGAAAGCTTCGCCGAACCCTCCTCCCCCTTTCCCCACCAGTTGCTGGCCGTGAAACACCGCAGAACACCTGAATCGACGAAGAATCCGGCAAGACCAACGCTCCTCCGGTCGCCGGATTCCTGCTGTTTCCGGCGACAAAACCGGTCCGGTCCCCCTCTTTTGGACCTCCTGAGTTCAATTCCGGCACCCGTTCGTCCTAAATCTCAGTCGTGTAAGCGATGCGATTGGAGGATGCTCGGCAGCCGCTTTCTGGCCACCACCGGCGGCAGTTGGACGAGGTAAGTTCATGGTTGCGTTCTATATTCCACGGGCTTCGTTTCGATATATAATTTGTGTATTATAGATAAATATCAGAATTTTCCCGGTCGTGAACAGTTTTGTCAGTACTGTTAATTAGGAATTTTTGATGATTGGTGTCACTGAAATGTGTGTAGCTATGTTGTGGTAATTATATTTGAAATGGATTAGTATGCCGGGGTTGTAGGGTTCGGTTCTGTGATTGGTTTTTCGTAGTGGTTGATAATAGTTATGGAAAATATAATATGTAGTTATTGTTAAATTAGTTAAATTGCTACGATTGAGAATTTGTTTGTGGTATAAATATAATATATATGTGTGACCGAGTTCCGTGATTATTAAATAATTCTGAGAGTTATGGTTTGAAATTAACTGAATTGTGAATTGGTTGTATGGAAATAATTGTGAACTGGGTTGGTGAATACTTATATTGAGTTGTTGTGTATGGGGAATGAATTGCTATGATGAGCATATATATTATATGTTTATTGTGTATTAATCATTACAAATTGTGTTTGTGTGAATTGTAAATGAATTGTTTGTGATTGTCTATGATATTAATTTGTTAGTGAATGATGTGTGGAATTTATATATTAATATGTGGAAATTTATATATTGTGTTATTTTCTTGAATAAATGTTGGATGTGATTGTGCGGATGAAAACCGCTTGGGCGAGGAAATATGCCGCCAAGCAGGGTATTGCTAGCTTGGGCGAGGAATCATGCCGCCAAGTTATGGATATTATTTTTATTAAATTGTTGGAAAAGCCTTGATGGAAATTAAGTGTGTTTGTATAGGTGATAACTGAGAAATGTGCATTAAGTTTGTGAATGTGATTGACTGTTGTATATTTGGTGTAAATATGCTGAAAGAACTACAGGTAGCTTGATCCCTAGCAAAGGGGGTATGTAGGCAGCTCAGTCTTCATACTGAGTCCAGCTATGAATTATAAAATTTTGTTGCATTGGTTTGACTGGGATATGTGTGCTAGTTGTGGAAATTGTATAGGAATGTCTTCTTTGCAGGAATTGCAACTAATTGTATTTGGGGAATGTTGTTAAAACAGACGAGATGCTGCCGAAATTTCTAATAAAATTTCCGGCAATAAAGAAATTCTTTAGTCTGTTGGTTTCGTCGGCTTTGGAATAGTAGTGTAACGGATTTTATCAACTGCTTGTGGCTTAGTGGCAACATTAGGTCACGCAGGCAGGACCCTGGTGGGATGGGTCCTGTCAAAACCAGTGATGCGTTCTCAAGTTAAGAAGATCAAAGAGAGAATGCTTGGATTTGTGAAGAGAATTATGGATAAAGATCTATTCAAGTTTCCAAATGACTTGAACACTTTTCCGAGGCCTAATGATCATTTAAGCATGATGTCCAAGCAAGGGATAAAGGTGGTAAGGATGCTCGGGAGTTGCGGAGACGAAACGGCGTCATTTTAAAAAAAAATCTTATAATGGCATTTTCGTAATTTAGCTATTTTCGGATTATAATGGCAGTTTTGTAATTTTTGCTATTTTCGTTTTAGGGTTAGTTTTCAACCTTAGGATTACTTTCTTAATATTTAATGCTTTAGATTGATTCTTGTATAACCCTAGTCCTTATATAAAGGGGGATCAATTCTTTTGTAAGACAGAATTTTAGTTTTTAATCAATTAAAAGAATTAATTTTCTTATTGCTCCCAGGAGTGTTCTTGCAAAGTAAGAAATTAATTTCTTCTTCTTGTTGCATTAGGAGTTGAATTATCTTATCAAAGTAGAAATACTTTGTGGCGATTATTCTTCTCTTTCCCTAGCCTTCTAATCCACATTTTTAGATACAAGTTATCTAAGGGTTTGGTAGGGCGGGTTCTTGTTTCCAATTACTGTTCAATATTTCTTGTATGTTTGGGGTTCCAGATTCTTTAATCTTGGGGTTCCGCATCCGCTTAAGCACATACGGAGAAGTTTTGAGATCAGCCTTGATGCTAAAAGAAGTGTTGAATTCATATTATTTTTGTCATTACTGCTGGCTGCATCTTTAATAGTTTCAGCCATGAGTTTATCCTTCTCTAATTTCTCACTATCATCCTCTTTCATCTTTTCATTCATCACCTTCTTATTACCCACCTTATGATCCAATTCTCTCCCATTTTTCAGCATTGTTATTGCTTTAATATGCTCATACTTCAAAGGATTAATTTATGGTTGGCTTGGAAACTCACCTCTCTTCCTTTCATTTAAAAGGGTAGCTAGTTGTCCGACTTGTGTCTCAAGCTTGAAAATAGATTGTATTGTATTTTGCTGGAATTTTAGTTCAATTTGTTGATTTTGTGTCACTATTTATTGAAGATTTGCTTAAGATTGGGTAAGTTGGGTTTGACATTGACCCATATGAGCACCACATCCTCCAAAGCTAGGTCTTTACATTCTAGAGGCACTCCTTATTGTCTCCATGGCTTTTCAACTTGATTCACTGCCCAAAAAAAAAATTGGATGGTATCTCCATCCTGGGTTATAAGTGCTTGTGTTTGGTCTAATTTTTGTCTATTAAATCTATTAAATTTGGATGGTTTCTCCATCCTGGGATATAAGTGATTGGGTACAGGTCTAACTTTTGTCTTCGAAATCTGTTAAATTTGGATGGTTTCTCCATCATGGGTTATAAGTGCTTGTACGGGTTTAAATTTTCTCTTTGAAATCCCTTCAGTTGCTTTTCTTCCAAAACTTCTGGAAACATTCCACTTGAAGGATAAAAGTGAGTTGGATGTTTGGACTCTCACAAATCCCACGAATCTCTTTATTCTAAGTCATGATATTCAACAAGGCATCCATTTTCCTAGCCAATTCTACAACTTCATTCCCATGGGAAGACCTAGCTTCAAATGCTATCTTTTGAATTTTCCCTCCGATCCTATTCAGTTGAATTTTCAAACACTATCTCGATAAATTATGCTGCTTCACCTTGTTCTTTCCCCATAATATTTCCATCTGCAACAGAATCCAATCTATGTCGGCAGTCATCACTTAATTGTTGGTAATAAAAATAATTGCCACGACATGAATTGATGACAATAACAACTGATCAACAACGTTTTGTATCTCTCCTAAGCTTGGAATAAAGGCTTTTTTTTACTTGGTTAAAGTGAAATATATGATCTCTCAAGCTTAGAATCTTCATTTAAGCGTACAACTTCTTAATAGACTTTGATTATAGTTGATCCCATGAAGTAATTGAACGCGCATGAAGAGTTTTGAACCATATTTTTGCTGCACTTTCCAAAGAAAATGGAAATAGCTTGAGGCAAATAAACTCCTATGTTACACCTTTGAATTTTTTGTGTTTCTTCACATATCCAAATTGTCAGTATGATCACTTATGTTAAGCATAAAATTTACATCATTTTATTTTATCTTTTTAGCTTAACATTGGTTAGGTTATGCTTATTTTGTCAAAAAGAGCTTTCATTTATACTATTTTCCATATTGTAGGTAAAAATGTAATTTTTTGTGAAAACAACACAAAACATGGATATTTTGGTATTTTTAACTTTGTTGAGGAACCAATTTGTAAATATTGAATTCTTTGTGATGGAAATTGGAAACAAGCTTAAAAGGATATTAGGGAGAAAATCAAATTGAGATCACGGGTCAAGAATGATACAAGTGGAGTATGACACCCAAAATCCTCTAAATGCACTACAAGAAAAACGGCCTTTTGGTGACGGAAATCTTTGTGATGGTCACTTAAACGTCACATATGTAGGGTCTATAGTAATTGTTTAGGCTGAATCATCACATATTGTACATTAAATGTGACAAATTTTATCTCTTCACCAGGCTCTGTCACTAATTCGCAAAAATTTTTTGGAGCCAAAAAATATTTGAATTATTTTTGTACATCTGTGACGAAAACACGAAATAGTCGTCACAGATTTAGTGAAAAAATTTAATATAAAATTCAAAATGCTTCTGTGACAATCTTATATCGGTCACATTTGGTAATATTGTTAATTGTGTCAGTCATTCTGTCACAATTACACGTAAATTTAGGAGATGACTTATATTTTTGGCTGGAAAAATTTAGGGGGAAATTGCCCACCCAATTATTTACCATAACTGTGACAGAATGCACTAGCTTGCAGTCACAATTGCCATGCCTATTTAGCAAAACTACAATTTCAAATTTCCCGAACAATCTAGAATTGCCGTGTGTCATACTTCATGACATTTTTGTAAATATGTTCGCTAAGCACTAAACGACGCCATTTCACGCTTGCAGAATCGGGGGTCTTCAGTCATTAATGCTAAATGGTGCGTATTCATCTACCTTTCCTCTTTGTCTATTGCGTTTGTAAATGGGAATAGTTCGCACACTTTGAATTTGGGGTATGGGTAACCGGAAGCGGCAACTAAACGGCCTCCTCCATTCTGCTTCAATCACGGCGGTTGCTCTGAAGTCTCCTTGGTGTCTTTCAAGTTGGTGATTGCCCCTTTCGATCTTCATCCCTCACATATTCGTAGGTACTGTACATTGTTCCATTTTGTGGATTTTAGGGATTATTAAATCCCTGTTGTTGTGGATTGTAACATGGCTTTTGGCATAATTTATGTTTGGCTACAGTGCTCCTTCACCGATGGTTAATTTGCATATAAATATTTTTCACCGACATTCACACTCCTCGGTTCTAAAAAGACCGGAGTGCATTGTAGTTTTTTTTTTCTTTTTTTTCTCTCTCCTTTACAGGTTCTTTAATCTTTGTGACATTCCAAATTTGAAGGCCATTGTATGTACAAAAAAAAAAGCATAATGAAACATAACCTAAGTGATTTACATTACTTTGACTTCTTGAAGACATATATCAAAGTTTGTTATCATTATACTATATGTCATGAAATAATGTTGAGCTTAAATTTTGTTTTCATTTTCTTTGTGAGCGGCAAAATAGTGCATAAAGAAGTCTAGGTAACGTTTGCATAAATGGATGTCGTTTCCTGACATTTAACTTACTTGTTTACCGTAGTCCTTATAGGTCAAAAAATTGAAAGTGTAGACAAAATGTTTCGTCACTGCCTCTTGCTTTGTTTGACCCATCTCAAGCAATCCCAACTTTTCCAACCAGGTTATTTGCAAAAGGAAGTATATATTCCAGCAAAATAATGTACCATGGGCCAAGTAATTCTGCTACAAAGTTGTAGAATTCCCTGTGGGGATCACTTTCCTTTTACTTGCTCACATATAATTCATGGCCTTTATATTATTCACTTCGATATATATATATATATATTTCATAATAGGTACAAGTATATATGGCTGCATATATATATATATATATCACCCTATTGTTTATGAACTCATTTATTTTTTATTTTTAATGGAGCGGTTCTATGTGTCGGCTATTTTAAATTTTCATTTTAGGACTGTTTAGACTTAGATAAAGTGTGCTAACATGTTTTACTTTTAAATTTAAAACTTAAAAAGTGTTAAGGAAAATCGTCATTCTCTTTTTTACTCTATCTTCTTTGTAACTATTGCATATCTTTCATAAATGCAATTTGTGTAATCCTCTATTTCCTATCATGCTTTTCTTGTTTAGCCTATGTATGTGTAATTGTGACAGCGTGTTTGTTTCCTACCTCACATCATTAGTGAAATTATGTAAGTGATTGTTTGTGTGCAATTTATGACATTTAATGGTGATGTTGCGTGCTTCCAGGTTTCTTCCCAGCAGTTGCAAGCCCCAACTAATCAGGTTACTTGGCGACCAGCTACTTGTTCGACCGAAAGATTTTAAGGTAACTATACCTTTCGCAAAGTCCAAATCTTTCAGTATGCATATGTATAAAATTTAGTTTAAGTTTAGTTTAAGTATAAAATTGATACAGCTGCATGTATTTAGACTTTTCCGTCATACTTTTATATTGAATTTGCTTCAGATATTAAACCAATTAGCACTTAAAGGAAATTTGTAACCACAGTGTGGTTTCTAGTTTTTTTCTCTCCTATATGTGTTCGGCATGCTTGGTTGACAATTATTGTTCATGCTCTTGTTGGCCTATCATATAGACTAACCCTACTTCTCAACTTTTAATTTCTTCATGCTTAGGACATATACGTACATATATTATAGAATAGTCTTTAATATATATGTTGATTGTTCCTTGCGAAGCCTGGGCAATAAATATTGCATTTTGCTGCATTTCTTATAATTTTTTGTTACCTATATATATTGCTGACTCGTGTTTAAGTTGGGTTACAAACTTCAATTACTTTATCCACTAAGACCCTAGTTAGACATTGTGTTTTTTGACATAGATAGGGTTAAAAGTCAGATGCAATTGTGCAATAGATCGGACCCATAATATGTTAATGGAGTCAAGAATTTCATAGATTTCACAAAACTCTATATGGAAGATGGAAAAAAAATAAAATGTCCATGCTACAATTGCAACAGCTACTACTTCCTATTTTCATATCAAGTACACAATCATTTGATTGTGTACGGAATCCTAATGTCGTATGACCCATGTGTTCCATGGTGAGACATTTACCCCACAAGCCCATGAAGATAGGATGGATGGTGACGATTTGTCCAACGGTGATGATGATGTCATTGCGGACAGGACATAGGCTATGCTAAATAAATTAATCAAGTGTCCTTGTTCACTAAATGGTCAACTTCATTGACATCTAATTCTATCCAAGTAGATACACCATGCTCCTCAAATCCGTTTGCATAAATGTTTCGAGAAGCTTCATACCCAATGTATTCCAAGTGTAAACTTTCACAGATTTCGGTCCTTGTTAAGCTGCTTCACATAAATATATTGAATGGATAGAGCAACAAGTCGTTCGACATGCTCCTTCAGCTACTAAACCACATTCTTCCACCTGAGTCAAACCTTTCTTCTTCATACTACAAGGCAAAATAGGTCATCTGAGACATCAGTCTCCACTATGAGAAAATAGATGCATGCAAGAATGATTGCCTACTTTATTGGAATGAATTTAAAGACTTGGATGTGTGCCTTACATGCAGCACACCTTGGTATAAGGTGTCCTCCTTCATGCAGCAGCAAAAAAGTTCCTCACAAGATACTTTGATATTTTCCATTAACTGCATGGTTGCAACAGTTGTACCTATCCAATAAGAGTGCCCAATACATGAGGTGGCATCATGAAATGCGAGTTGATGATGGCATCATGAGGTACCAGACCGATTATGAAGTGATATGGGCATCATAGTGCCATATTCTACCATTGAAGCAAAAAATGATGTTTTAAGCATGATGTCCAAGCAAGGAATGAAGGTGGTAATGCTGCTCGAGAGTTGCAAAGACGAAACGACGTAATTTTAGCTATTTTCGGATTACAATGGGAGTTTCGTAATTTAGTTATTTTCGGATTATAATGGCAGTTTCGTAATTATTGCTATTTCCAAATTATAATGGCAGTTTTGTAATTATTTCTATTTTCGGATTATTTTTATTTAGGGTTAGTTTTTAGCCTTAGGATTACTTTCCTATTTATTTTATGGTCTAGATTTATTCTTAACCTAACCCTAATATCTATATAAAGGGGGGTTACTAGCTTGTAAAGAACAACTTTGATGATTGATTAAATAGAATCTATTCTTGTTTTCAACAAGACTTGTGTCTTCCAAGTGAGGATAGTTCTTCTTCTACTTGTTGCATTAGGAATTGATCTTCTTATCAAAGGTATTTACTTTGTGGCGAATTTCAATTTCATTCTTTGTCTTCTAATTAGTGTTGCTAGATACAATTGTTATCTAGAGGTGCTATAGGGCAGGTTTTTTTTACCTAGGGTTTGTTCCATATCATCTTGTGTGTTGGGATTACAGTTTCTTTAAGCTTGGAGTTCCGTATCAACAGGTCTGTCACAAATTTTATATTGTGACGACTTATATCAGACACAAAGCAACCGCATTACAACACTAATCGACATAAGTGACTGTGAACAGTCACAAAGGCGTCACAGATGTTGCATTGTGACGGATAAAATCAGAGATAACAATGCCTAACACATCGAAATCATGATATGTAACGCTATATATGTCGTCACATAATATTTAATTGACGATAAACCGTCACAAGCCCGTTACAGATAGTATATTGTGACGGTTCATATCAGCCACCAATACAATGCATTACAACAATAATGATCATAAGTGACGGTATATAGGTCAAGAAAAACAACGTATTGTGACCGTGGACCGTCACAAGAGCGTCATAGATGTTATAATGTGACGGATCATATCGGACACAAAACAAGAGCATTGCAAGACTAATCATTATAAGGGACGGTATATAAAATGTCACAGAATGTGACTGTGACAGTTAACCATCACAAGTGCGTGACAGATGGTATACTGTAAGGAATTCAATCTCGGTCACACTCAACATAAAATGATGGAATGTCATCACTAATGGTTAATATGGGATGGACCGTGTAACGTCGCAGATTCCTCACCGGCCGTGATTATTCGATGAGTGGGAATATTTGTGACCAAGTTAACCCATCACACAATGTTTGTTTTATGTCACGGGGTGAACAGTAAGTCGTCACTAAACTTTTTGTTTCGGACCTATTGCAATAGCCGTGTGATCAATTTTTATCCGTCATATAAAGTGGTTTTAGCGACGATTCTATCACATATATTATGCCTTGTGACTAATTTGTTATCATCACAAAAATGTTGTTTTTCTTGTAGTGATGCGAGCTAGATTTTCAAATGAAGAATTTAATCTTTATATTGTACCTATGACTCCTAAATTTTTATTATTATTTAACTTTTTAGTAGTTATTTCTTTTTTTTAATTAGTTTTATTTACATTCATAGGAAAATTCCCTGCATTTTATTTTATTTTATATTTATATGTAGTTATTAATTTATTTCTTTTTATTATTGGTATGATAGTTTTAAATTCAAGGATTTACTGATGGACACTTTAAGGCATGCATCAGTCTTTTAAGAAGAGTTTTTAATGGGGATAACTTTGTACTTGACTTTTATTTCTTGTTATTTCAAATATACCTTTCAAATTCAAAGTTTTAAGATTCTTTAGTAGAGCTACTTTTGGAAAGTTGGACGAAATACTACTTTAACACTTCATCTTATTCTCCATTGACAAGACTCCCAAAAACTCACGTGTTCTCTCTTTTCGAAACTCCATGATCGAACCTTCACCTCAAGCTTTAAAAAATGGCTTCTCATAGTTTTCTTGCTTATTTCTAACAAGCAAAAACATTTTCATTCATAACTTTTCAAACGCAACAAACTAGTGTCTTGGATCTAACATGAAAAACAACTTTTCTTCACTTTGTCTCTCTAGCCATGAGTCACCTTCATTAAGAGAACCATATTTTTATGTGAGCTTTATACTTTGTAAGGTCTTTTGTACTCCCTTTTACCAAATCTTAGCTTGCATGTGCATTTAGAGGTAGTTTTGGCTGGGTACTCAAGCTTGAAGAGTAACATTACTTTCTAGAATCTCTCGCATTAGTAAGGATTTTTCTCTATCTTCTCTTTTACATCTGCTATAAGGTTGAAGAATGATGCTTAAATGGTTGTTTCAAGGCTTGATACTTGTGGTTGTTATTTGAGCTTATACCTATGAATTGTTTGTAATGGAGATTGAAATTTTGATGTTTTCCAAGTGAATTTTGGGAAGAACCAAGTTAATATAGAGCTGGAAGTATTTTGAGTATTGATGCGTAACCCCAAGCTTAAAGAAACTGTAATCCCAACACACAAGATGATATGGAACAAACCCTAGGTAAAAACTTGCCTTATAGCACCTCTAGATAACAATTGTATCTAGCAACACTAATTAGAAGGCAAATAATGAAATTGAAATTCACCACAAAGTAAATACCTTTGATAAGAAGATCAATTCCCAAATGCAACAAGTAGAAGAAGAACTATTCTCACTTGGAACACACAAGTCTTGTTGAAAAACAAGAATAGATTCTATTAATCAATAATCAAAGTTGTTTTACAAGCTAGTAACCTTTATATAGATATTAGTGTTAGGTTAAGAATCAATCTAGACCATAAAATAATTAGGAAAGTAATCCTAAGGCTAAAAACTAACCCTAAATAAATATAATCCGAAAATAGAAATAATTACAAAACTGCCAATATAATCTGGAAATAGCAATAATTACGAAATTGCCATTATAATCCGAAAATAGCTAAATTACAAAACTGCCATTGTAATCCGAAAATAGCTAAAATTACGTTGTTTCGTCTTTGCAAGTCCCGAGCAACATTACCACCTTCATTCCTTGCTTGGACATCTTGCTTAAAACATCATCTTTTACACCAATGGTATAATATGGCACTATGATGCCCGTATCATTCCCTTCCTCTTCAAAAAGATTCGTCCTCGAATCTGAATCCATATCGAAAGGAAAAATATCAGAAACATTAAAAATAGTGGACTCATTGTACTCATCTGGAAGGGCGATTTTGTATGCGTTGTCCTTTACTCTTTCAAGCACTTCAAAAGGTTCATTGCCTCTAGCATCAAACTTAGATTTCCTAAGGTTGAAAAACATTTTCTTCCTTAAATATACCCAAACCCAATCTCCTGGTTTGAATATCCTCCACGTGTTATCCCATAAAATTTTCTCAAAGGGACTCAAAAATTCCACATCCCTATCATATTTAATAGTTCTAGGCACTCCATGCAATTTTGATATCTCATCAAAGTCCTACAATAAAGAGACAAAAACACTAGGCAAATCGGGGTTAAGGTTAGTTTCACAAAGCAAAACCTCTCGAAACCTCACCAATAATATTGCTTTGGTGCCTAAGAATGCACTCTTGATTTCTCACTCTTTTGCATAAAAACTCTTTTTCTTTTCACTCTTCTCACTTTTCTCTCTTGCACTTTCCTCTTTATTAGTAGTGCAATCACTCACCATTGGGCCTTTATTTTTATTCTTTTCACTCTTGGCCTCTTTACACTCAATTATTTTATTTGCCTCACTTCCCAAATCCCCATGGGAAACTTTGGATAGTTTCAATTGTTCAAGATACACCTCTTTTGGAGATAATGGTGCAAGAGTGACTTTCTTTCCATTGTGCTCAAAAGAATACCTATTCTTAAAACCTTCATGGATAGTCCTCCTATCGGATTGCCATGGTCTACCCAACAAAATATGTCCTGCTTGCATAGGTACTACATTACACAAAACCTCATCACTATACTTTCCAATAGAAAATGCAACTTTCACTCTCTTATTTACCTTAATCTCCCCACTGTCATTCAACCATTGTAACCTATAAGGGTTAGGGTATTTTTCACATACTAGTCCCAACTTCTCAACCAAAGTAGTACTAGCAACATTAGCACAACTACCCCCATCAATGATTAAACTACAAGTTTTACCATTTACAAAACATCTAGTGTGAAAAATATTCTCCCTTTGTTCTAGTCCCTCTTCCTTCACCTTCAAATTTAAAACCCTCATAATTACTAGGGACTCTCGAACCACGGGATACTCTATATCCTCCTCCTCACTAGAATCATACTTTATTGGTGGCCTTTCCTCATCGGACTCAGATCCGACATTACTTCATTACCCTTCATCAACATAGTTTTCCTATTTGGACATTCGGAAGCAATATGCCCAAACCCTTGACATTTAAAACATTTTATTTCCCTATGTCTAGAAGTACTAGAAGTATTAGGATTAGAAGTACCTCTTGTTGGGTTGGCACTCTTATCCTTGAACTTGGATGCATCTCCAATTTTCTATTTGGTCTCCAAGTTCTTTTCTCTCTTCTTGTCTTCATACACGTTCCACTTCGAATTGGAACCCCACTTTGAATTGAAGCTAGAAAATCCTTTTGATGACCCTTCACTTCTCAATTATTTTTCCACTTAAATAGCTATGTTGACCATTTCTTCCATTTCTACATATGGATGTAGATCAACCACCTTGGCAATATCTTTGTTCATTCCACTTAGAAATCTTGTCACTATAGCTTCTCTATCCTCTTCAATGTTGGCCCTTATCATAATTATCTCCATCTCTTTGTAATACTCCTCTACGGATCTAGACCCTTGTATGAGTCTCTGTAACTTTTGATGAAGCTCTCTAAAGTAATAGGATGGTACAAACCTCTTCCTCATAATTCTTTTCATCTCATCCCAAGTTGAGACCGAATCTTCTCTATATCTCCTCCTTGACTGTATAAGTTGCTCCCACCAAACTAGAGCATAGTCGGTGAACTCCACTGCAGCTAGTTTAACCTTATTCTCCTCTGAGTAATTGTGACAATCAAATATTAACTCTACCTTTTTTTCCCATTCCAAGTATGCCTCGGCATCACTTCTACCCTTGAATGACGGAATGTGCATCTTAATTGAACTTAGGTTGTCATCCCTTCCTCCTATTGTCTCTTCTCTCCTAGGTCTTCTTCTTACAGTTTGGACTTCATACTCGTCTTCATCGAAAACAATTACTTCTTGTCTCCTGGGTCGTGTTCCTTCCCTTCTAGTAGTATTGGACATGGCCATGGTCATCTCCCTCATTTGCTCCATCATCTCATCCATCCTAGATTTCAATGTTTCTTCCGTCCTAGAAGTCAATCTCCCTTCCATCCTTCTATACTCACCCTCCAAAGATTGTCGTAAGAGCTTTGGATCCGGTATTGCCACTTGCTTTTCTTCGGAAGTAGTAACTCCCTTTCCGTCTCTTTTAGACATTCTTACACACTCCCTTGCGTGTTTAACTCAAAAATCGTAAACCCTCGTGTTTCACTCAAATTTGGCTTTTACCCTTTATATGCTCACCACTCAAGCCTTTTACCACTCAAGTCTTGTTCACCAAGTTGCACTTCAGAACCAATTATCTTAAACAAAAATATAAAACTAAAATAGCAAATTTCAAAATTAAAACCTTACAATAAAAGCAAGTTCAATTCTAGAGTAAAATTGGCACAAAAGAAAAAAAAGGACAAAAGAGTAATGAAACAAATAATAATTACTCTATGAAATCAACACAATGAGAATAGGAAAGTATGAAAATAAGAAACTATGTGAATTGGAAACAAAAATGTTTAGAATAGAAAAGTAAGAAAATAAGAAACTATGAGAATAAGAAACAAATAAAATTGGGAAAGTAGGAAATACGGAATAATAATAAAAAAACAAATCAGAAATCAATTTGGAATGAGTAACTTTCCTAATATTCATGCAATCAATCTCAATATTCCAACTTTCAATTCTTTTTTTTTTTTTTTGCTACGATTTTCTTTTTTTTTTTTTGCTTTTCTTCTTTTTTTTTTGTATATATAATCAGATTCTTTTTTTTTCTGCTCTTTTTTTTTTGGTATGATTTTTTTTATTTTTTTTTTACGATTTTTTTTTGACAATTTTTTTTTTGGTACTCTAAAGCACCAAGAACAATGAAGAACACGAAACAATGAAGAAAAAAAGAAAAAAAATGCAGAAATTAAAAAACTAATCAAAGACTCTAAAAAGAAAAACAAAGAACAAGATAAATAAGAATTTATCTTGGCCTTGCTCTGATACCAAATGATGCGGAACCCCAAGCTTAAAGAAACTGTAATCCCAACACACAAGATGATATGGAACAAACCCTAGGTAAAAACCCGCCCTATAGCACCTCTAGATAACAATTGTATCTAGCAACACTAATTAGAAGGCAAAGAATGAAATTGAAATTCGCCACAAAGTAAATACCTTTGATAAGAAGATCAATTCCCAAATGCAACAAGTAGAAGAAGAACTATCCACACTTGGAACACACAAGTCTTGTTGAAAAACAAGAATAGATTCTATTTAATCAATAATCAAGTTGTTTTACAAGCTAGTAACCCCCCTTTATATAGATATTAGGGATAGGTTAAGAATCAATCTAGACCATAAAATAATTAGGAAAGTAATCCTAAGGCTAAAAACTAACCCTAAATAAATATAATCCGAAAATAGAAATAATTACAAAACTGCCATTATAATCTGGAAATAGCAATAATTACGAAATTGCCATTATAATCCGAAAATAGCTAAATTACGAAACTGCCATTGTAATCCGAAAATAGCTAAAATTACATTGTTTTGTCTTTGCAAGTCCCGAGCAACATTACCACCTTCATTCCTTGCTTGGACATCATGCTTAAAACATCATCTTTTGCACCAATGGTAGAATATGGCACTATGATGCCCGTATCAATCACTCACCATTGGGCCTTTATTTTTATTCTTTTCACTCTTGGCCTCTTTACACTCAATTATTTTATTTGCCTCACTTCCCAAATCCCCATGGAAAACTTTGGATAGTTTCAATTGTTCAAGATACACCTCTTTTGGAGATAATGGTGCAAGTGTGACTTTCTTTCCATTGTGCTCAAAAGAATACCTATTCTTAAAACCTTCATGGATAGTCCTCCTATCAGATTGCCATGGTCTACCCAACAAATTATGTCCTGCTTGCATAGGTACTACATCACACAAAACCTCATCACTATACTTTCCAATAGAAAATGCAACTTTCACTCTCTTATTTACCTTAATCTCCCCACTGTCATTCAACCATTGTAACCTATAAGGGTTAGGGTGTTTTTCACATACTAGTCCCAACTTCTCAACCAAAGTAGTACTAGCAACATTAGCACAACTACCCCCATCAATGATTAAACTACAAGTTTTACCATTTACAAAACATCTAGTGTGAAAAATATTCTCCATTTGTTCTAGTCCCTTTTCCTTCACCTTCAAATTTAAAACCCTCCTAATTACAAGGGACTCTCCAACCACGGGATACTCTATATCCTCCTCCTGATGAGGGCATCGAGCGCTCTTCTAGCATGGATGTTAGTGGTGAAGACATTGTGCTGCCAAGTGGACCAGTGATGCGTTCTCGAGCTAAGAAGATCAAAGCGGGAATGCTTGGACTTGTGAAGAGAATAATTGATGAAGATCGATTCAAGTATCCACATGATCCAAACACTTTTATGAGGCATAATGATGATTTAAGCATGATGTCCAAGTAAGGAATGAAGGTGGTAATGCTGCTCGGGAGTTGCAAAGACGAAATGACATAATTTTAGCCATTTTCGGATTTCAATGGCAGTTTTGTAATTTTGCTATTTTCGGATTATAATGGCAGTTTTGTAATTATTGCTATTTCCAGATTATAATGGCAGTTTTGTAATTATTTCTATTTTCGGATTATTTTAATTTAGGGTTAGTTTTTAGCCATAGGATTACTTTCCTAATTATTATATGGTCTAGATTGATTCTTAACCTAACCCTAATATCTATATAAAGGGGGGGTTACTAGCTTGTAAGACAACTTTGATTATTGATTATATAGAATCTATTCTTGTTTTCAACAAGACTTGTGTGTTCCAAGTGAGGATAGTTCTTCTTCTACTTGTTGCATTTGGTAATTGATCTTCTTATCAAAGGTACTTACTTTGTGGAGAATTTCAATTTAATTCTTTGCCGTCTAATTAATGTTGCTAGATACAATTGTTATCTAGAGGTGCTATAGGGCGGGTTTTTACCTAGGGTTTGTTCCATATCATCTTGTGTGTTGGGATTACAGTTTCTTTAAGCTTGGGGTTCCGCATCATTTGGTATCAGAGCAAGGCCAAGATAAATTCCTATTTATCTTGTTCTTTGTTTTTCTTTTTAGAGTCTTTGATTAGTTTTTTTTAATTTCTGCTTTTTTTTTTCTTTTGTTCTTCATTGTTTCGTGTTCTTCATTGTTCTTGGTGATTTGGAGTACCAAAAAAAAATCGACAAAAAAAAAGTAAAAAAAAAAAGTACCAAAAAAAAAGAGCAGAAAAAGAAGAATCTGATTATATAACAAAACAAAAAAAAAAAGCAAAAAAAAAAAAAAAAAAGAATTGAAAGTTGGAATATTGAGATTGATTGCTTGAATATTAGGAAAGTTACTCATTCCTAATTGATTTCTGATTTGTTTTTTTATTATTATTCCATATTTCCTACTTTCCTAATTTTATTTGTTTCTTATTCTCATAGTTTCTTATTTTCTTACTTTCCTATTCTAAACATTTTTGTTTCCAATTCTCATTGTGTTGATTTCATAGAGTAATTATTATTTTTTTCATTACTCTTTTGTCCTTTTTTCTTTTGTGCCAATTTTACTCTAGAATTGAACTTGCTTTTATTGTTAGGTTTTATTTTTGAAATTTTCTATTTTTGTTTTATATTTTTGTTTAAGATAATTGGTTATGAAGTGCAACTTGGTGAACAAGACTTGAGTGGTAAAAGGCTTGAGTGGTGAGCATATAAAGGGTACAAGCCAAATTTGAGTGAAACACGAAGGTTTACGATTTTTGAGTTAAACACGCAAGGGAGTGTGTAAGAATGTCTAAAAGAGACGGAAAGGGAGTTACTACTTCCGAAGAAGAGAAAGTGGCAATACCGGTTCCAAAGCTCTTACGACAATCTTTGGAGGGTGAGTATAGAAGGATGGAAGAGAGATTGACTTCTAGGATGGAAGAAACATTGAAATCTACGATGGATGAGATGATCGAGCAAATGAGGGAGATGACCATGGCCATGTCCAATACTACTAGAAGGGAAGGAACACGACCCAGGAGACAAGAAGTAATTGTTTTCGATGAAGACGAGTATGAAGTCCAAACTATAAGAAGAAGACCTAGGAGAGAGGAGACAATAGGAGGAAGGGATGACAACCTAAGTTCAATTAAGATGCACATTCCGCCATTCAAGGGTAGAAGTGATGTCGAGGCATACTTGGAATGGGAAAAAAATGTAGAGTTAATATTTCATTGTCACAATTACTCAGAGGAGAAGAAGGTTAAACTAGCTGCAGTGGAGTTCACCGACTATGCTCTAGTTTGGTGGGAGCAACTTATACAGTCAAGGAGGAGATATAGAGAAGATCCGGTCTCAACTTGGGATGAGATGAAGAGAATTATGAGGAAGAGGTTTGTACCATCCTATTACTATAGAGAGCTTCATCAAAAGTTACATAGACTCATACAAGGGTCTAGGTCCGTAGAAGAGTATTACAAAGAGATGGAGATGATTATGATAAGGGCCAAGAGTGAAAAGAACAAAAATAAAGGCCAAATGGTGAGTGATTGCACTAGTAATAAAAAGGAAAGTGCAAGAGAGAGAAATCAAGAGTGCATTCTTAGGCAACAAAGCAATATTGTTGGTGAGGTTTCGAGAGGTTTTGCTTTGTGAAACTAACCTTAACCCCGATTTGCCTTGTGTTTTTGTCTCTTTATTGCAGGATTTTGACGATGTTTTCCTAGAAGAGATGCCGACTGGATTGCCGCCATTGAGAGGTATTGAGCACCAAATAGATTTTGTACCTGGAGCAAGCATTCCAAACTAACCAGCCTATCGTAGCAATCCTTAGGAAACGAAAGAGTTACAAAGGCAAGTGGAGGAGTTGCTGGCAAAGGGTCTTGTTAGGGAGAGCATGAGTCCTTGTGCTGTACCGGTCTTATTGGTACCCAAGAAGGATGACACATGGAGGATGTGTGTTGATTGTCGAGCAGTTAATAAAATAACGGTAAAGTATCGTTATCCCATTCCTAGGTTAGATGATATGCTTGATGAATTGCATGGTGCTTGCTTATTTACTAAGATAGATTTAAAAAGTGGATACCATCAAATTCGGATGAAGCAAGGGGATGAGTGGAAAACTGCTTTTAAAACAAAATATGGTTTATATGAATGGATGGTTATGCCTTTTGGGTTAACTAATGCTCCTAGTACATTTATGCGATTAATGAACCATGTTTTAATGGAATTTCTAGGAAAGTTTGTAGTTGTATATTTTGATGATATTTTGATATATAGTAAAAGTTTAGATGACCATGTGATGCATGTTAGCCAAGTGCTAAATGTGCTTAGAAAAGAGAAATTATATGCTAACCTTAAAAAGTGCACATTTTGTATAGATAGGCTTGTTTTCCTTGGTTTTGTTTTGAGTGCACAGGGTGTTGAAGTAGATGAAGAGAAGATCAAGGCTATCAAGGAATGGCCTACACCTAAGAATGTGTCTGAGGTAAGAAGTTTTCATGGTTTAGCTAACTTTAATAGAAGGTTTGTGAAGGACTTCTCTACCGTAGCTGCTCCTTTGAATGAGATTGTCAAAAAAGAAGTAGGTTTTAAATGGGGTAAGGAACAAGAACATGCGTTTCAAACTTTAAAAGATAAGTTATGTTCTGCTCCCATTCTCGTTCTACCTAATTTTGATAAGATGTTTGAGGTTGAATGTGATGCTTCTGGGATTGGTATAGGTGCTGTTTTGATGCAGGAAAAACGTCCCATTGCATACTTTAGTGATAAGCTAAATGAAGCTCAACTCAAGTACTCAACGTATGACAAGGAGTGGTATGCACTATTTCGTGCCCTGGAGGTGTGGCAACATTATTTGCTTCCAAAGGAGTTTGTGATTCATACCGATCATGAATCTCTCAAACACATCAAGGGACAAGGAAAGCTCAACAAGAGGCATGCAAAGTGGGTTGAGTTCATAGAGAGTTTTCCATATGTGATATGCTACAAGCAAGGTAAGGAGAATGTAGTAGCTGATGCATTATCTCGAAGGTATGTCCTCATAACTACATTAACTTCTAAGTTGTTAGGTTTTGAGCAATTGAAAGACATGTACGCAAGTGATTCTGATTTTAAGGATATTTATGTTGCATGTGAACAAGGTGCATTTAATAAGTTCTATAGACATGATGGTTTTCTGTTTCGTGGTTCAAGAATTTGTGTGCCTAATTGCTCTGTTAGAGAATTGCTTGTTAGAGAATCACATAGTGGTGGTTTAATGGGTCATTTTGGTGTGCACAAGACTTTAGATGTTTTAGTTGAACACTTTTATTGGCCACATATGAAAAGGGATGTTCAAAGAATTTGTTCTCATTGTATTGCATGTAAACAGGCCAAGTCTAAGTCTATGCCACATGGGTTATATACACCTTTGCCTATTCCTAATGAGCCTTGGGTTGATATATCCATGGATTGTGTCCTTGGATTACCTAGAACTAGGAAGGGTAGGGATAGCATATTTGTGGTTGTTGATAGATTTTCTAAGATGGCACGCTTTATTGCATGTCATAAGATTGATGACTCTACAAATATTGCTGACTTGTTCTTTAGGGAGGTTGTAAGATTGCATCGAGTGCCTAGAACTATTGTGTCTGATAGGGATGTGAAATTTTTGAGTCACTTTTGGAGAGTTTTTTATGTGGGCATCGAGCGCTCTTCTAGAATGGATGTTCGTGATAAGGACATTACGTTTCCAAGTGGACCAGTGACGCGTTCTCAAGCTAATAAGATCAAAGAGGGAATGCTTGGACTTGTGAAAAGAATTATGGATGAAGATCGATTCAAGTTTCCAAATGATTTGAACACTTTTCCGAGGCCTAATGATGATTTAAGCATGTTGTCCAAGCAAGGGATGAAAGTCGTAATGATGCTCGAGAGTTGCGGAGATGAAACGGCATCATTTTAAAAAATAAACAACTTAGAATGGCAATTTCGTAATTTTAGCTATTTTTCAAATGATAATGGCAGTTTAGTAATTTAGCTATTTTCAGATGATAATGGCAGTTTCGTAATTTAGCTATTTTAGGATTATAATGGCAGTTTTGTAATTTTTGCTATTTTCGTTTTTAGGGTTAGTTTTCAACCTTAGGATTACTTTCTTAATATTTAATGGTTTAGATTGATTCTTAATCTAACCCTAGTCCTTATATAAAGGGGGATCAATTCTTTTGTAAGATAGATTTGAGTTTTTAATCAATTGAGAGAATTAATTTTCCTATTGCTCCGAGGAGTATTCTTGCAATGTGAGGAATCAATTTCTTCTTCTTGTTGCATTAGGAGTTGAATTATCTTATCAAAGTAGAAATACTTTGTGGCGATTATTCTTCTCTTTCTCTAGCCTTCTAATCTACGTTTTTAGATACAAGTTATCTAAGGGTTTGGTAGGGCGGGTTCTTGTTTCCAATTACTGTTCAATATTTCTTGTGTGTTTGGGGTTTCGGATTCTTTAATCTTGGGGTTCCGCATCAGTATATGTGGAATTAACCCTTTTGAAAACAAGGATTTTATAATGGAAATTTTGTAATTTTTACTATTTTCAAATTTTATTTATTTAGGGTTAGTTTTTCAACCTTAGGATTACTTTCCTAATATTTAATGGTTTAGATTGATTCTTGATGTAACCCTAATCCCTATATAAAGGGGGTTCCATTCCTCTGTTAATAGAATTCAAATTTTAATCAATTAAAAGAATTTATTTTCTTATTGCTCTAAAGAATGTTCTAGCAAGGTGAGAAATCAATTTCTTCTTGTTGTTGTATTAGGAGTAGAACTCTCTTATGAAAGTAGAAATACTTTGTGGCGATTGTTCTTCTCTTTCCTAGTCTTCTAATCTATGTTTCTAGACACAAGTTATCTAGGGGTTTGGTAGGGCGGGTTCTTGAAAATAATATAAATAAAGGCCCAATGGTGAGTGATTGCACTAGTAAGAAAAATAAAGAGGAAAGTGCAATAGAAAAAAGTGAGATGAGTGAAAAGAAAAATAGTTTTAATGCAAAAGAGAGAGAAGTCAATAGTGCATTCTTAAGCAAGAAAGCAATATTATTAGTGAGGTTTTGAGAAGTTTTGCTTTGTGAAACTAACTTTAACCCCGATTTGCCTAGTATTTTTGTCTCTTTATTGTAGGACTTTGATGTGAAATCAAAATTGCATGGCGTGCCTAAACTATTAAATATGATAGGGATGTGGAATTTTTGAGTCCCTTTGGAAAAGTTTTATGTGATCACACGTGGAGGATATTCAAACCAAGAGATTGGGATTGGGTATATTTAAGGAAGAAAATGTTTCCTAACCTTAGGAAATCAAAGTTCGATGCTAAAGGAGATAAACCGTTTCAAGTGTTTGAGAGAATCAATGACAACGCATACAAAATTGCCCTTCAGGGGGAGTACAATGAGTCCGCTATTTTAAATGTTTATGATATTTTTGATTTCGATAAGGATTTAGATTTGAGGACGAATCTTTTTGAAGAGGAAGGGAATGATGCGGGCATCATAGAGTCATATTCTACCATTGGAGCAAAAGATGATGACATCATCTTACCTAGTAAACCAGTGATGCGTTCTCGAGTTAAGAAGATCAAAGAGAGAATGCTTGGATTTGTGAAGAGAATTATGGATAAAGATCTATTCAAGTTTCCAAATGACTTGAACACTATTTCGAGGCCTAATGATCATTTAAGCATGATGTCCAAGCAAGGGATAAAGGTGGTAATGATGCTCGGGAGTTGCGGAGACGAAACAACGTCATTTAAAAAAAAAACATCTTATAATGGCATTTTCGTAATTTAGCTATTTTCAGATTATAATGGCAGTTTCGTAATTTAGCTATTTTCGGATTATAATGGCAGTTTTATAATTTTTACTATTTTCGTTTTTAGGATTAGTTTTCAGCCTTAGGATTACTTTCTTAATATTTAATGGTTTAGATTGATTCTTGTTCTAACCCTAGTCCTTATATCGGGGATCAATTCTTTTGTAAGACAGATTTGAGTTTTTAATCAATTGAGAGAATTAATTTTCTTATTGCTCCCAGGAGTGTTCTTGCAAGGTGAGGAATCAATTTCTTCTTCTTGTTGCATTAGGAGTTGAATTATCTTATCAAACTAGAAATACTTTGTGGCGATTATTCTTCTCTTTCCCTAGCCTTCTAATCCACGTTTTTAGATACAAGTTATCTAAGGGTTTGGTAGGGCGGGTTCTTGTTTCCAATTACTGTTCAATATTTCTTGTATGTTTGGGGTTTCAGATTCTTTAATCTTGGGGTTCCGCATCAATTCTTGTTTCCAATTGTTCAATACTTCTTATGTGTTTTGGGATTTTAGATTCTTTAATCTTGGGGTTCTGCATAAAAAATAATACATGCATTCGTTATCTGTGCCAATCAAACTTACGTACAAGCGCCTATATATTGTCAAAATAAATATAAGCGTTAATATATACTTAACTTAGAATAACAAAACCTAAATTTGAGTACTTACCCTATGTATAGCATGATGAAGTCAGCATAAATTTGCTACATAGAGCCAAAATCTCTAATGTCTCTTTTGAAATGACTAAATCATGTGCATAGTCTAGGATTCCATCCAAGAGTAGAACCCTCCAACAAGCTCCATCATCAGCATCATCTAAGCATTTTGACAAGTGGCATATTCTCTTGGTAACTATCAATAATGACTCATCATTGTGAATAGTATCACCATCTACACTAACATGTGCTGGTTACGTACACAACACATAAATAGGTTTTGAACCAACTGCAACTGATGTTTTTACCTTCAGCAGCTGTTTTTTTTCATTATTTCTTACAAATTCAATACCACTAACATACATACCTGATGTGGGCATCGAGCGCTCTTCTAGCATGGATGGTCGTGGTGATGATATTGTGCTGCCAAGTGGACCAGTGACGCGTTCTCGAGCTAAGAAAATCAAAGCAGAAATGCTTGGACTTGTGAAGAGAATAATTGATGAAGATCGATTCAAGTATCAAAATGATCCAAACACTTTTATGAGGCCTAATGATGATTTAAGCATGATATCCAAGCAAGGAATGAAGATGGTAATGCTGCTCGGGAGTTGTGGAGATGAAACGGCGTTATTTTAAAAAATCAGCATCTTATAATGGCAGTTTCGTAATTTTAGCTATTTTCGGATTATAATGGCAATTTCGTAATTTAGCTATTTTCGGATTATAATGGCAGTTTTGTAATATTTGATATTTTCGTATTTTATTTATTTAGGGTTAGTTTTCAGCCTTAGGATTACTTTCCTAATCATTTTATGGTCTAGATTGATTCTTAACCTAACCCTAGTCTCTATATAAAAGGGGGTTACTAGCTTGTAAGAGACAATTTTGATTATTGATTATTGAGAATCTACTTTTGTTTTCCACAAGACTTGTGTGTTCCAAGTGAGGATAGTTCTTCTTCTACTTGTTGCATTGGGAATTGATCTTCTTATCAAAGGTATTTACTTTGTGGCGAATTTCAATTTCATTCTTGCCTTCTAATTAGTGTTGCTAGATACACTTGTTATCTAGAGGTGCTATAGGGCGGGTTTTTACCTAGGGTTTGTTCCATATCATCTTGTGTGTTGGGATTACAGTTTCTTTAAGCTTGGGGTTCAGCATCATTTGGTATCAGAGCAAGGCCAAGATAAACTCCTATTTATCTTGTTCTTTGTTTTTCTTTTTGGAGTCTTTGATTAGCTTGCTGTTTCTGCGATTTTTTTTTTCTTTTGTTCTTTAGTTTTTTGTGTTCTTGGTGTTTTAGAGTACAAAAAAAAAATCATACAATAAAAAAAAAATCGTGCAAAAAAAAAAAAGAAAAAAAAAGAGAAGAAAAAGAAAAAGAAGAATCTGGTTATATACAAAAAAAAAATCGTAGCAAAAAAAAAAAAAAGATTGAAAGTTGGAATATTGAGATTGGTTGCTTATTCCTAATTGATTTCTGATTTTTATTATTCCATATTTCCTAGTTTTCTAATTTATTTGTTTCTTATTCTCATAGTTTCTTATTTTCTTACTTTCCTATTCTAAACATTTTAGTTTCCTATTTTCTCATTGTGTTGATTTTATAGAGTAATTATTATTTGTTTCATTACTCTTTTGTATTTTTCTTTTGTGCCAATTTTGCTCTAGATTTGAACTTGCTTTTATTGTTAGGTTTTAATTTTGAAATTTGCTATTTTAGTTTTATATTTTTGTTTAAGATAATTGGTTCTGAAGTGCAACTGGGTGAACAAGACTTGAGTGGTAAAAGGCTTGAGTGGTGAGCATATAGAGGGTAAAAGCCAAATTTGAGTGAAACACGAGGGTTTACCATTTTTGAGTTAAACACGTAAGGGAGTGTGTAAGAATGTCTAAAAGAAACGGAAAGGGAGTTTCTACTTCTGAAGAAGAGCAAGTGGCAACACCGGATCCAAAGCTCTTACGACAATCTTTGGAGGGTGAGTATAGAACGATGGAAGAGAGATTGACTTCTAGGATGGAAGAAACATTGAAATCTACGATGGATGAGATGATGGAGCAAATGAGAGAGATGACCATGGCCATGTCCAATACTACTAGAAGGGAAGGAACGCGACCCAGGAGACAAGAAGGAATTGTTTCCGATGAAGAAGAGTATGAAGTCCAAACTGTAAGGAGAAGACCTAGGAGAGAGGAGCCAAGAGGAGGAAGGGATGACAAACTAAGGTCCATTAAGATGTACATTCTGCCATTTAAGGGAAGAAGTGATGTCGAGGCATACTTGGAATGGGAAAAGAAGATAGAGTTAATATTTGATTGTCATAATTACTCTGAGGAGAAGAAGGTTAAACTAGCCGCAGTGGATTTCACCGAGTATGCTCTAGTTTGGTGGGAGCAACTTATACAGTCAATGAGGAGGTATAGAGAAGATCCGGTCTCAACTTGGGATGAGAAAAAGAGAATTATGAGGAAGAGGTTTGTACCATCCTATTATTATAGAGAGCTTCATCAAAAGTTGCAGAGACTCATACAAGGGTCTAGGTCCGTAGAGGAGTATTACAAAGAGATGGAAATGATTATGATAAGGGCCAACATTGAAGAGGATAGAGAAGCTACAATGGCGAGATTTCTAAGTGGGATGAACAAAGATATTGCCAAGGTGGTGGATCTACATCCATATGTAGAGATGGAAGAAATGGTCAACATGGCTATTAAAGCGGAAAAGCAATTGAGAAGTGAAGGGTCATCAAAAGGGTTTTCAAGCTCCAATTCGAAGTGGGGTTCCAACTCGAAGTGGAACAAGTATGACGACAAGAAGAGAGAGAAGCACTTGGAGACTAAAGAGAAAATTGGAGATGTATCCAAGTTCAAGGATAAGAGTGCCAACCCAACAAGAGGTACTTCTAATCCTAACGCTTCTAGTACTTCTAGACATAGGGAAATAAAATGTTTTAAATGTCAAGGGTTTGGGCATATTGCTTCCGAATGTCCAAATAGGAAAACTATGTTGATGAGGGGTAATGAAGTAATGTCGGAGTCTGAGTCCGATGAGGAAAGGCCACCATTAGAGTATGATTCTAGTGAGGAGGAGGATGTAGAATTTTCCGTGGTAGGGGAGTCCCTAGTAATTAGGAGGGTTTTAAATTTGAAGGTGAAGGAAGAGGGACTAGAACAAAGGGAGAATATTTTTCACACTAGATGTTTTGTGGGTGGTAAAACATGTAGTTTAATCATTGATGGGGGTAGTTGTGCTAATGTTGCTAGTACTACTTTAGTTGAGAAGTTGGGACTAGTATGTGAAAAACACCCTAACCCTTACAGGTTACAATGGTTGAATGATAGTGGGTAAATTAAGGTAAATAAGAGAGTGAGAGTTGCCTTTTCTATTGGAAAGTATAGTGATGAGGTTTTGTGTGATGTAGTACCTATGCAAGCGGGGCATATTTTGTTGGGTAGACCAAGGCAATCCAATAGGAGGACTATCCATGAAGGTTTTCAGAATAGGTATTCTTTTGAGCACAATGGAAAGAAAGTCACACTTGCACCTTTATCTCCAAAAGAGGTGTATCTTGAACAATTGAAACTTTCCAAAGTTTCCCATGGGGATTTGGGAAGTGAGGCAAATAAAAGAATTGAGTGTAAAGAGGCCAAGAGTCAAAAGAATAAAAGTAAAGGCCCAATGGTGAGTGATTGCACTAGTAATAAAGAGGAAAGTGCAAGAGAGAAAAGTGAGAAGAGTGAAAAGAAGAGGAGTTTTTATGCAAAAGAGAGAGAAATCAAAAGTGCATTCTTAGGCAACAAAGCAATATTGCTGGTGAGGTTTCGAGAGGTTTTGCTTTGTGAAACTAACCTTAACCCCGATTTGCCTAGTGTTTTTGTCTCTTTATTGCAGGATTTTGATGATGTTTTCCCGGAAGAGATGCCAACTGGATTGCCACCATTAAGAGGTATTGAGCATCAAATAGATTTTGTGCCTGGAGCAAGCATTCCAAACCGACCAGCCTATCGTAGCAATCCCGAGGAAACGAAGGAGTTACAAAGGCAAGTGGAGGAGTTGCTAGCAAAGGGTCATGTTAGGGAGAGCATGAGTCCTTGAGCTGTACCAGTCTTATTGGTACCCAAGAAGGATGACACATGGAGGATGTGTGTTGATTGCCGAGCAGTGAATAAAATAACGGTAAGGTATCGTTATGACAGGACCCGCCCCGGAAATCCCTCCAGATTAACCGGAGAGGCCCCGCCTGAGGAAGATTCCACCAGAACCCTTCGGGGCAACCGACAGAATTCTCCTCCGAAGAAGAGTTAAATAAACAATAAAATAATAAATAGGACAAAAAGTTGATAAGATATGCATTGCAACAAACAACTAGTCGTACTGAAATAATAACATAACAAATTAGGGAGAAGATGGAAATGACAGAATCACTAAGTGAGATAACAAAATATAAAAGATACAATCCAACAATAAACAGAATAAAGAGAACATGATTTAATACATAAGAAGAAGTGGTAGCGGAAGACGAGTGCGAATGCGATATGCGGATGCGATGCCGATTGTAGCTCACGAGGACCTGCAGCTAGGACCTAGGGAACGAAGTTAAAAATACAAAACGTGAGATAATAAAATCTCAGTGAGTGCTCCTAAATAACTACAAAATACAAGTTCAACAGTTTAAATCCTTTACACTCAAACCTCACGTCACTCAGTTGAAAGGTTCCCCGTTTTGAAAATCATTTCGCAAAACCCTTGGTTTAATCCCCAAAATCATTAAATCATTATAAAACAGTTTGTGGGGCGAAAACGTAATTTAAATCGATCATTGAAATCGCGAATCAATCATTAAACCATAAATATAATCTCAACAAGAAACATTAATATATTTGTAAATCATGTTTGTATAAAATGGCAAGTAGAAACATTTGTTAAAATCCAAACCGATTTAAAACCAAATACCATGGGCTCCAACCCATAAATTCCAAAATCCACAATCTAAAACCATGAGGCAAAATCCATGAATACAAAATCTTAACTGCAATCGTGAATCGAAAATCATATAAATCCAAATCGTATAAATCCAAATCATATAAAACAAATCCATATAAATCCAAATCGTATAAATCAACCCATATAAATCCAAATCGTATAAATCCAGATCATATAAATCCAATCCATATAACTCCAAATCGTATAAATCCAATCATATAAATCCAATCCATAAATTCAAACCATCAATTTAAAATCAGCAATCAACAAATATAAAACCCAACCAGTACCACAACATAGTATCGTGCCGTGTGACCCTCAGCGTCCTGATGGCGTCACAGGCGGGGGGAGGGGGGTAAACTCATCACAACGAACCGGCGTCCCAAATCCATCATGGCAGGATCCTCATCATCTCTCTCCCGACACGTGTCCGCAGCAGAGGATAGCATAATACATATAGCGCGCATAATAATACATCTCAATCAACATCTCGATACCGTGTGGTACTCCTCAAAACCAAATCCAAAATCCTCAATCATCGAATATCAACAATTTTTCAAATCCTTTTACTTTTCAACAATTTTCCAAAATCTTCTCTTTTGAAAAATCTTTCAAAAACAATCAAATATTTTGCATATCAGAAAATTGCCCCAAAATTCTTAAATTCCACAATGCCAAAATTTTCCTTTAAATCACCAATTTCCACAAAATTGTAAAATATCCAAAATATCAAAATCACCGATAACCATTTAAAACACAAATGCACATTTAGTCTTAAATCATCAATAATTTAAATCGGAATATAATATATTTAATAAGCATAATTTAAAAGCGCAAGAAATTTCAATCAAAACAAATCATATGCAGTTAAATCATAATAATATATAATCCCAAAATGATTTAGAAAATAAATGCACTCACAGGTCTGGCGCGTGCTCCTGCTGGATCTCCGGTCCAGCCCTCGAATGTGCACGAACACCTAAAAATAATTTACTGAAAAATTCTTTTAATTACCGAAAATCTAAACAAAGGCTCAGAGGAGTCCTCTAAGTCTCCAACTACAAGATTAAAACACTAAATACCAAAATTGCCCTTCAATTTCAGTAATTACCAAAATGCCTTTAACGGCAAAATCCCCAAAATTTGATTTATTCCGTCTCAAGTCTGATTTCAACAAACTTTATACCAAAACGAAATTGAAGATGCAAGGAACGAGAATCTACCTTCAATTTCAAGATTCGTCGTAGCAATTGATCGGAATCGGTCCTGGAAGATCGGACCTCGGCCGAGATTGTACGTTTTTAAATCCAACCAAAATTAAATCAAATTGAAGGTACAGCAAGCTTGCCCACGACCCTCGGAATGCTTTGGGACGGGAGGTGAGCACTCACTCGCCGGAAAAGGAGGAGATCGGCGGCGGCGCGTGGAGGAAGACGGCGGCGGCTGTGGGCGGCGCGTGCGGCACGTGCGGCGGTCGTCGGAGCTCAGGAAACTGTAGATCTGATCGCCAGCGTCGTATGAAGCTCGTGGTGGTGGCTGTGTCGTCCCACTCGCCGGCGATCGGAGTATATCTAGGTGGAAAGGTGGCTGTCGCAGGTGGTTTTTCCGAAACTTCGCGGCCTTTTTCTGACGTGATATGGCAGCCTCCCGTATCAATCTTGGTACAAAAATGTAGATCGTCGCACCAGCTTTCCAACGGTACCAAGCACGCTCCCTAACTCCACCGGAACAGGGAGATCTGGCCGGCCAAAGGTGGTGTCGCAACAGTGCACGGTTGCACGGGTTGCACGAGCCCTCGGTCTCGCTGCAATTTCTGGCGATCTGGGTCGTTTCATGGTGAACCACCGGTACGAGGAGGAAGAGGAGGTTGCCGGCTTTGATTTATGGGTGGTGGTAATCCAACTCCGGCCACGGTACGGGGGCAATTGGCGAGGGAATAAGGGACGCGGTGAAGGTGGGAGGCGCGGGTTAGGTCTGGAAAATTCCAAACTTGGCCAAAATTTAAAGATGCAGACAGGGGCAAAATGGTCATTTCCCGTCCAAAAATATCAGTCCTTGCCAAATTACCAAAAAGCCCTTCGCACTAAAATGACCATAACTTTCTGGTCTTAACTCCGAATTAAGCGTACTACTAGTCTACGGACTCGTATCGACTAGCTCTACGCAGCGGTACTAAAGTCAAAGCCAAAATATAACCACACAAAAAGTCAACTCCGAGCCCACTCAAAGTCAAACTTGTCAAACTTGAAAATTTTATTATTTTTCTCAAAACGGGATGTTACAGTTATCCCATTCCTAGGTTAGATGATATGTTTGATGAATTGCATGGTGCTTGCTTATTTACTAAGATAGATTTAAAAAGTGGATACCATCAAATTAGGATGAAGCTAGGGGATGAGTGGAAAACTGCTTTTAAAACAAAATATGGTTTATATGAATGGATGGTTATGCCTTTTGGGTTAACTAATGCTCCTAGTACATTTATGCGATTAATGAACCATGTTTTAAGAAAATTTTTAGGGAAGTTTGTGGTTGTGTATTTTGATGATATTTTGATATATAGCAAAAGTTTAGATGACCATGTGATGCATGTTAGACAAGTGCTAGATGTGCTTAGAAAAGAGAAATTATATGCTAACTTTAAAAAGTGCACATTTTGTATAGATAGGCTTGTTTTTCTTGGTTTTGTTGTGAGTGCACGGGGTGTTGAAGTTGATGAAGAAAAGATCAAGGCTATCAAGGAATGGCCTACACCTAAGAATGTGACTGAGGTAAGAAGTTTTCATGGTTTAGCTGGCTTTTATAGAAGGTTTGTGAAGGACTTCTCTACCATAGCTGCTCCTTTGAATGAGATTGTCAAAAATGAGGTAGGTTTTAAATGGGGTAAGGAACAAGAACATGCATTTCAAACTTTAAAAGATAAGTTATGTTCTGCTCCTATTCTTGTTCTACCTAATTTTTTTAAGATGTTTGAAGTTGAATGTGATGCTTCTGGGATTGGTATAGGTGCTGTTTTGATGCAAGAAAAGGGTTTCATTGCATACTTTAGTGAGAAGCTAAATGGAGCTCAACTCAAGTACTCGACGTATGACAAGGAGTTGTATGCATTGTTTCATGCCTTAGAGGTGTGGCAACGTTACTTGTTTCCAAAGGAGTTCGTGATTCATACTGATCATGAGTCTCTCAAACACATCAAAGGACAAGGAAAGCTCAACAAGAGGCATGCAAAGTGGGTTGAGTTCATAGAGACTTTTCCATATGTGATATGCTACAAGCAAGGTAAGGATAATATAGTAGCTGATGCATTATCTCGAAGGTATGTTCTCATTACTATATTAACTTCTAAGTTGTTAGGTTTTGAGCAATTGAAAGACATGTACGCAAGTGATTTTGATTTTAAGGATATTTATGTTGCATGTGAACAAGGTACATTTAATAAGTTCTATAGACATTATGATTTTCTGTTTCGTGGTTCAAGAATTTGTGTGCCTAATTGCTCTCTTAGAGAATTTCTTGTTAGAGAATCACATAGTGGTGGTTTAATGGGTCATTTTGAAGTGCATAAGACTTTAGATGTTTTAGTTGAACACTTTTTTTTGGCCACATATGAAAAGGGATGTTCAAAGAATTTGTTCTCAATGTATTGCATGTAGACAAGCCAAGTCTAAATCTATGCCACATGGATTATATACACCTTTGCCTATTCCTAATGAGCCTTTGGTTGATATATCCATGAATTTTGTACTTGGGTTACCTAGAACTAGGAAGGGTAGGGATAGCATATTTGTGGTTGTTGATAGATTTTCTAAGATGGCACACTTTATTGCATGTCATAAGACTGATGACGCTACAAATATTGCTGATTTGTTCTTTAGAGAGGTTGTAAGATTGCATGGAGTGCCTAGAACTATTGTGTCTGATAGGGATGTGAAATTTTTGAGTCACTTTTGGAGAGTTTTGTGGGGTAAGTTAGGTACTAAATTGTTGTATTCTACTACTTGTCATCCACAAACCGATGGTCAAACAAAGGTGGTTAATAAGACTCTAGGTACTTTGCTTCGTGCTATTGTTGGTAAGAATTTGAAAACTTGGGAAGATTGTTTACCTTTTGTTGAATTTGCATATAATAGAACTATTCATTTTTCTACAGGTTTTTCACCATTTGAGATTGTGTATGGTTTTAATCCTTTAACTGTGTTGGATTTGATGTCTTGACCTTTGAGTGAAATTGCTAGCTTAGATGAACAAAAGAAGGCGGACTTGGTTAAGACTATACATGAGAAAGCGAGGTTGCAAATTGAGAAGCGTAATCGTATAACCGTTCAAAAAGTAAATAAGGGACGAAAGCAAGTGATATTTGAACCAGGAGATTGGGTTTGGGTACACATGAGGAAAGAAAGGTTTCCTAACCAAAGGAAGTCTAAGTTGGATGCTAGAGGCGATGGGCCCTTTCAAGTTCTCGAGAAGATCAATGACAATGCATACAAGATTGATCTTCCAGGTGAGTATAATGTGTCTGCATCATTCAATGTTGCTGATCTTTCTCCTTTTGACATGGATGCAGATTCGAGGACGAATCTTTTTGAGGAAGGAGGGAATGATGTGGGCATTGAGCGCTCTTCTAGCATGGATGGTCGTGGTGATGATATTGTGCTGCCAAGTGGACCAGTGATGCGTTCTCGAGCTAAGAAGATCAAAGCAGGAATGCTTGGACTTGTGAAGAGAATAATTGATGAAGATCGATTCAAGTATCCAAATGATCCAAACACTTTTATGAGGCCTAATGATGATTTAAGCATGATATCCAAGCAAGGAATGAAGATGGTAATGCTGCTCGGGAGTTGCGGAGACGAAACGGCGTTATTTTAAAAAATCAACATCTTATAATGGCAGTTTCGTAATTTTAGCTATTTTCGGATTATAATGGCAATTTCGTAATTTAGCTATTTTCGGATTATAATAACAGTTTTGTAATATTTGATATTTTCGTATTTTATTTATTTAGGGTTATTTTCAGCCTTAGGATTATTTTCCTAATTATTTTATGGTCTAGATTGATTCTTAACCTAACCCTAGTCTCTATATAAAGAGGGGTTACTAGCTTGTAAGAGACAATTTTGATTATTGATTATTGAGAATCTACTATTGTTTTCCACAAGACTTGTGTGTTCCAAGTGAGGATAGTTCTTCTTCTACTTGTTGCATTGGGAATTGATCTTCTTATCAAAGGTATTTACTTTGTGGCGAATTTCAATTTCATTCTTGCCTTATAATTAGTGTTGCTAGATACACTTGTTATCTAGAGGTGCTATAGGGTGGGTTTTTACATAGGGTTTGTTCCATATCATCTTGTGTGTTTGGATTACAGTTTCTTTAAGCTTGGGGTTCCGCATCAATACCTCTCGTTTCGAAGTTACAATAATAAGAAGTTTAGGCCAAGTGACAAATGCAATATCAGCTTGGCCTACATTTAGGAGATCAAACTGGTATGGGCAATGAGGCGAGTGGATCAAACATTTGGTCAACTCTGACTCTAGCATTGTCTAGTCCCAACATAAAACTTTGGCATGTATTTGTATCGGCTGAAGCAATCAAAGTATTGCGTGCCACTATATTAACCATTATGTCTTTTGGAAGATCACCGATGCCCTGAATTTCAAACATGCATGTTATAAGATTGTATAAAATAAAATTTATATAATTTATATTTTACAGTACCTCTGATGTATGTATTAGAGGCGAAGGATCAGCAGATGGAGCACCTAATGTTATGTAATAGGCGGGGCACCTAGATTGATAATATGGGCATATGCTTGTGCACTTTCATGATCATGTGATACCCGAGTGTGAGAATGAGCTTTAGAAGCAATTGTGAACTCACGAAGCTTATCCGAGTGTCTAGTCTCCTGAATAATGTCCATAAGCCCAACAAAAAATGACTGTAGCTGATTGACCTTATTCATGATCTGAGGGATCACCTTTGTTTGTGAAATACTTTGCGGCGGTGTATGAATAATTTGTAAATGTGTAGCCTTAGCCTTTCCCCCGAACTACTTTGCAGTGATGAATAAATAATTGGTCCCCAATGCTTGTGTAAGCACATCATTGGGGGACGAAGCCTTAATTTTTTGCCTACTTCTTTAGGATATTCTATGAATTTGCACATCACATATGTTAGACATTTGTTATATATATATGTACAAATATTTATATAGAAATACGTTAAAACTCGCAATATTTTTGCATACAGCTTCTATTTCAGGGTTGGCACACTTTCCATCTTTTTCCATGCATGCCTGCATCCATAATTCATCGCGGGCGATGGGATCGACAATGCCTTTCTTTTTTCTTTTTGCTATAAAATTATAAAATATATATTATATTATGACATCCCTAAACCCTAAACCAATATATTATATTATGCAAAAGTAATTAAGGTAAGAAGTACATACCAATATTTTTCAAACTGGAAATAACCTAAGGCACCAATTTGATAGGGATATTTATTTTCGTTTCTTCTTATCTTTTGCTTCTCACTTTTTTCCAAAAACTCTTCACTTTGCCTTTGTTGTGCCAACTCATCCCACACCTTCTGGGTAATGAAAGGGACTTGGCAAGTGGATGCTGATACATATCAGGTGCTTTCAAGTACGGCTTCACATGCTTCTTGTATAAAGTATGCTTAAATCTCTACCACTTACCACCACAGTCTCTGAGAATTATTTGTAGAAACAAGTCATCTTTCTTCGAATATCACTGCATAGGATTAATTACAAAATTTAAATTGAAAAAATATATAATTAATTAAAAATAAATATGTATGTAAATGAATATAAGGCATAAAGGAAAAAATCTAGAAACTAGAAACTTATTAGTACTTGTAACGTGGCCCACAAGTTGTCTTTCAACCTTAATGGAATAGCTTTCTAGTTGGTCATGGTAATCAGAACCATGCTTTGAGCTATGGAACCCTCCAATTTAGACATTTTAACTTTGGTTCTTAGTGACCCCAACCTCATTGTACTCAAAATCCACATCTATGCATTCTACATCTTTTCTAAAAAATTTCATCGTGGTGTATCCTTGGCTGATAGTTTGGAAACGGTACTAGTCGGCTCTGCCTCATCATTGATGAAAAATCATCAAATGAGAAAAAATTCTTCTCTAACGGGTACATAAATTTGAATTAAATTTTCAAATAAAATTTAACAACAAATATAAAAAAGAAATAGTCACAAACATTAGGGTTAACAAAAATAAAAAAGGAATAGTCACAAAAATTACACAACATATATACTTTCAACTATGATAAAACAAAGTAATTCATCACACCTTAAACAAATGTGAATTTAATCTCCTTCATTTTTAATATATCAACAATCAATTTAAAAAGTGTCATCTATTATTTAACTTTCAAAATGTCACCAAAGCGTCGAGAATAATTTAAATATTTGTTAATGTCCTAAATGTTTAATTATCATAGAAGTGTCGCCTTTAAATAGAATTAGTGATAAATATATAAGCATATCTAACATAAAACCAAAATAAGTATTTTTAAAACTTGCTTTTACCAGTTTTTTTGAAGATAAACGAAAGTATGAGCTAATGGAGTGACACTAACCATCAAAATCAGCACACCTATGGAATATAAATATACATTTTGGCATTCCCCTTGAACCCAAACATCAAAATCGGCACACTCATAAAACCCAAACATACATTTTGGCACATCCAACCATAAACAATATAACTCATTAAAAACATAAAAATTTCTTTGAAACTTGAAAAAAAAAATGTAAAATATGCTTACCCAAAACTTAGTGTTCATTCTTCCTCGTCCCTGGTAGGTTTAAGTTAAATTTTAGGTGATTTTTGTCAAAAATTGAAGGTTCGACGGCGAAAAAGAAAGAAAGCTGGAAGTGAAAAAGTGAAAGGAAAATGCAACGGTAAGTGAAAATGAAGAAGAAAGTGAAACATTAGTACAAAAGTGTCTTCAAACTGCAATGCTTCACGTGAAAAGTTTCACAAACGGGCAACGCTTCATGTGGAAAGTGTCACAAAAAGGCAACATTTCATGAGAAAGTGTTCACAATGGTATGAAGTGTCAAAAATTTGAACGCTACATAAAGGAGTAGTCCTTTTCAACGCCTCTACGCATGCACATTGCCATGTGGTGATGCTGTTTTGCATGCATGATGCCATTTGGTGACGCTTCTGTCAAGCAAAATTTGTAACTAGCTGAATGGTTGGGTAGTATGAACCAAAAACCTAAGATAGGAGCCATAATTAACAATATGCATGTAAACTTTTGACCTAAGACAACTAATATTAATTAAAAATCAAATGATTAATTACTTAATTGTTTATCCAAATCCCTTCACAATTGTTACAAGTGTAAACTTCCTTTCAATTTTCATCATTATGAATATTCTCCTCCACAATAGGCAAATTAGAAACAAATAGGCCAAGAATAGTATCTCCATGGACATTTTGATCTTCATCATCTTCAAATACAACAATTTTTGGTAGACTTAAAACAAAGAACCAACCAGAAGCAAGTTGATCTTCAGAATAATAGTCTTGTTGTGCTTATGAGGCCATAATGAATGCATCTGATTTGTGTCCCATTTTATCAAAGTTGACACATTTAAATCCCAAATTATCGGTTTTCACGCAGCTAATGTCAACCAATCACACTTCATTACGGGAAGTCGAAAAAAATTGTAGTTGACATTCAAATTTCTTTTACTACCCCATAGTATGTCATGTCATCTAATATAGGATTATTGTCCTTTGCACTGGCTTAATGCATAGTTTGAGAAACTACCTTAATACCACAATTTTGTGTGACACGCTTACTGTTCCTTTCCATAGTATTGAATTGAATCCCTTAATCTCATATCTTTCATATTTAATTACTATTCACTGCAGGCCTTGTACTATCAACCTTAATTATTCAGAAATATTATTATCATTTGGTTCACTTTGCATGATATTGATATGATCATTTACAAAATACATAAAATTTATGACTTAATAAATATCAAACATCACATATATATATTTACACTATTAATTTCATGACTATCTATAAATATTTACTATATAAGCATACCGTATCACTGAACCAATACATAAATATTCGGTTATGTTCATCTTAAAACCACCTTGCTTTTTTCCCTCTATTTTTCCTATCAGACTTTAAAGCTTCCAAATGAACCCTAAAGCACAAATTTATGTACCCCCATTAATAAGATATACAAATTAACAATATTTTCAAATAGGCATACCTCATGTACGGTTCCACTTCAGGGGTATTCGAAAGTATATAACTATGGACTTGCTCCCACAGTTGTCGATCAATTGATTGTGTCTTTCCACCCTAGACAGGGGCACCAACATCTTTATTCTTATTAATGTTTTATACATTCCAATAGGGCTTCCAATTGCATTTGACCCTATAACTCTCAACAATATAACTTAATTGCTTCTTCAACAATATAACTCTCAACAATACATCCTTCTAGGTAACTTTTGTTCCAGACATAACTTTTCGTATTTTCATGTATCTCTCAAATGTATACATCCATCTAAGATGTACTGGCTCACACATTCAAACTATGAGGATTTATTCCATCAGCTGCAATTCCAAATCTCAAATTTTTGCCTTTTGCTGCAAAGTCTGGCCATAAACGATCAACCAACTTCCAGGAGGGAAAATCTAATGAGTGTCGCATTTTGCCAACTTGAATTATGTTCTCTGTTACGTGCCATATGAAATTCTTTATTGTTTCTTTACTGTGAAACATTCCTCTAAAACGTGATACATGTGTGTTGTGGTAAAAATAAGATTACTCGCAAGTGCACAAATCAACAAATAATAAAATGGATTTTTAGAGAAAATTGAATGTTGATCCCACGAAGAATAATGTCTCTAGTCATGAAAATAAATTCTATTGCTAATCAAATCTAGAAAAGCAAAAGAATGATTGTTTGATTGGTTGGTTTTGTGAAGCAAATCATAAATTATATAGAAAATAGTTAAGAAAGCAAAGTAAATAAAACAAGAGTTTCAAATTATTGATTGAACAAAGATTATGACTTCACCTCTATTAATCCTATTTAGTTTTAATGCATGAAAAAATCATTAGTCAACCTTTCTTGACCTAAGGTGACTAAGAGTTGATCCCTCAATGTATCTTGATCTAGCAAGCACAAGTTTAAGCATCCCCAGTCTAAACTACCAAATTTAATCCCTAAGACATGCAAACCCAATAAGCTCTTGTTAATGTGTCACTAGGCATGATGATATCCCTATCTACCATGTATTTCATCATAAACAATACTATATCCCTTATCCCGAAGTGAATATACTATTAAATCATTCATCTTTTCTTGAAAGCATCAAGATCAACAATGAAATATTTACTATAAATATAAATTAAAACAAAACATGGATTAAAACTAAATATTTATAATAGGACTACATCATAATACTCATAAAAGTTTTAGCTACTCATGTTCTTAAAAATAGCAATCAATAAATCAAAGTAAAACATATTATTTATGACAAAAAGAAGAAGAAAAGAGAAAGCAAATCTAAAGCTTGTGCTTGGTCAAATTCCCATCTTGTTCTTCCTTCAATTGCTTATTCAAAATATGTCTCCAAAGCAAGGTTGAATCCTCCCAAAGCTTGCTGGCCAAATTCTCCCTTAGTTTTTCTCTTGATGTAGCCTAAAATTCCCTTTCTAATCCTTGAGAATTGTGTAGAACTGAATGCAAAAGTGATAGAAAATAATCTAGAAGAAAGATCTTCCAAACAATGTAGAAGAGAGAGCTTTTTAAAACTTCAAAGTGTAGGGTATTTATAGGAAAAGAGTGCTTGCAAAGCATGGAAAAGTGCTAGAGTTATAACCTTATCCTAATTCTATTTATTCAAAATAATAGGAAACAAAATTTTAATAAAAATCAAAATCTCCCTATTATTACTCTAATGGCTGGTCATATGGGGATAAAGAAGTATTGGTGCCCTTAAAATGATGTCACACCCCCAATTAGATTAGGAAAGTAATTCCCTATCTCCTTAGTAATTCAATCTCTTTTCAATTTGAATTCCTTCTCCAATTAATACTCCAACTAATATTATTGGAATAATCTGGACTTTCCAAGTGACTTGTGATGTGACAATAATAAAAAACCTAGCTAGAGAGTGATGATGTGGCAACCCCAATCATCCATGCATAGGTGTCATCCTAGTTGGAAGACATTTCCACATTTTGAATGACCAAATGAACTCCGAATTTACTGATTCTAGTTGCAAAAGTTAGTCTATGTCTTAGCTTTCTAGGCACATATTGATCGCACAAAATAGACATTGGGAAGGCACTCTAATATTAATTTCTCCAAAGGAGTGGAAGTCTCTTGCAACTGCTAAAAATGATTATTTTCTATATCTAACAGATACTAAAATCAAAATCTCCCTATTATTACTCTAATGGCTGGTCATATGGGGATAAAGAAGTAATTGGTGCCCTCAAAATGATGTCACACTCCCAATTAGATTAGAAAAGTAAATCCATATCTCCTTAGTCATTCAATCTTTTTTCAATTTTAATTCATTTTCCAATTAAAAACTCCAATTAATATTCTTGGAATAATATGAACTTTCCAAGTGGCATATGATGTGTCAATAGTAACACACCAGGCTGGAGAGTGATGATGTGGGAACTCCCAATCATTCATGCTTAGGTGGCATCATGGTTGTCAAAGACACTTCCCTTCGCATCTTCTATGTTCGTCCGACACATTCCAAGTACACTTTGAATGACCAACTAAACTCTGCATTCACTGATTCTAGTTGAAAAAGTTAGGTCTATGTCTTAGCTTTCCAGGTATATCTTCATTGTACAAAATGGACACTGGGAAGACACTCAAATATCAATTTTCCCAAAGCAGTGTAAGTTTATCGCAACTGCTAAAAATGATCATCTTCAAAATCAAACTGGTGCTGATTGGCTGATCCAATTGCAATGAAAGTATATACAATTGAACCTTAATCAGTCATGAATAATTAAAAAATGGAATCACACAAAAATTTCATATGTAGCTCCATATATGATTTATTTTGTAAAGATTGCGCAGAAAATACAGCAATTTCCATCATTTCTTATTCTTTCTCTAAAAATAGGAAAATACAACAATTTAGTAGTTTTCATTAATAATTAACTCAAAACTAGCAAAAAACCAACATAAAAATATGGCAAAAAAATGAACTTTTAATGTTTATCAACTACCTCCAAATTGGTTCAACTTTTTACGATCAGCACCTGGTCCAGATGGGTTCCCAGGTATTTTTTCCGTAGCTATTGGATTATAGTTAAAAACCAGGTAGTGAGAATGGTTGGAGAATGCTTCAGAGAAATAAGGATTGATAGGGGTATGAATATGACTTTCATTGTGTTGATTCCTAAAACCAAAAAGGCAGCAACTTTTCATCAATTCAGACCCATCAGCTTATGCAATTTTGTCTACAAAATTGTATCTAAGTTGATGGCCTCTAGATTAAGGGTTCTCCTCCCCAAGATCATTTCTCCAAATCAATGAGCTTTTGTCAAGGGGAGGTGGATAGCCGAGAATACAGTGGTGGCACAAGAGCTGGTCCATAAAGTGAGAAACCATAAAGGGAAACAAGGTTTGATGCTTATGAAAATTGACATCAAGAGGGCTTATGATAGTTTGGAATGGGATTTCATAGATAAGGCTCTAGAGACATGGGGCTTCTCAAAGGAGGTTCGAAGAATGGTGTGGAGTAGTGTGGAGACGATGGAATATAATATCTTACTTAATGGGAATAAAGATAGTTGTTTCTGCCCGGAAAGAGGTATCCCGCAAGGTGATCCTTTGTCGCCGTTCCTATTTATTCTTAGTGCAGAAATTTTCTCTAGAATGCTAGAGCAAAAGCAAGAGATAAATGGAGTTAAAGTTTGTAGAACGGCCCCTGCCATTTCCCATATGTTCTATGCCAAAGACATCATGCTGACATGTCATGCTGATCGTAAGAATGCAAAGGCAGTGGCTAATTGTTTGGAGTTGTACTGTTATTGGTCAGGGCAGGTAGCTAATCCTGAGAAATCCCATATTCTTTTTTCAAAGAATACATGTGTGGGGACTAAAAAGATGATAAAGGATATCATGGGGCTAAAGGAGATGACTAGTGAATCCATGTATTTAGGAAACTCCTTGATTTTTGGTAGGAAAAAATCTAAAGAGTTTAACCAGCTGAGGGACAGGCTTCAACCTAGACTCGAAGGATGGCAAAACCAACTGCTCTCAAGGGCGGGCAAGGCCACCCTAATCAAAACGGTGGCTCAGGCGATCCCAGTGTACTTTATATCCACTTTTCGGTTTTCGTATGGAGTTTGCAAGGATATGGACTCCATAGTAAGGCATTTTTGGTCGGGGACTAAGTTAGGTTCCAATCATTTTTTAGCCTTGAAGTCTTGGACAGAAATCTGTTAACCAAAGACTATGGCAGGGCTTGGGTTTAGAGAATTCAAAAATATTAATATGGCCCTCCTAGCTAAACTTGGCTGGAAACTTGTCAATGGAGAGGAAAGTCTATGAAGCTCAGTTATGAAGGCGAAGTATCTTAATTTGAAGTCCTTTTTTAGCTGTGAAACTAAACCAGGGGATTCGTTAGTGGCTAGGCATCTTAAGTACCAAAGATATAATTCTAAAAGGGTCGTGTTACAGCATTGGGGATGGATGGTCCATTGATCATAGAGTGGATCTTTGGTGTCCCTGGATTGAGAGGAAGGTGCCAAGTAGCTTGGGAAACCATACAGAAAGGTTCAGATTGGCAGATTTCAGAGAAGAAACCACAAAAGACTGGAAGATGGAGCTCTTGCAGACCTGGATCCCTCAGAGAGATATAGAAGAAATTATAAAACTCCAATGGCCAGCCATTGATTGTCAAGATAAGCTGCTCTAGACAACCAGAGAGATTGGTATTTTCTCTATCAAAAGTTGCCACAATCTTGCTCATCAGGGAGGTCTGGAGAATGTTAGAGGTGTTTGGTTTTATATATGGAAATCAAGGCTCCATGAAAGAAGCAAGATGTTATTGTGGAGAATTGCTTCTAATGTTTTACCTACAAGGGATATGATCTGGAGGAGGCTCCAAGTGGGGGAGATAATTTGTGCTCTATGTGGAGAGGAACAGAATACCAGTATACATATATTCTTCATATGTCCCATCGCCAGGGCAGTAGCCTTTTCTTCTAGGTGGGGGATCCGATTAGACTCTTGGTTATGCAACAATGCTAAAGAACTGGTGCATAAATGTCTAAACCCTCCTAGAGAAATGTGTGGCCAGAAAATGACTAGTAAGGAGATCACTGTTATCTTGGTGGCTATTTGGGAAGAAATTTGAAGGACCAGGAATGCATGGATTCACAAAAGCAAGATGTTTTTGGCTAATTTGGTGAGGAAGATTGAGAATAGGGTTACTGAACAAGAGGGAAGCAGAGACATAAGGCTTAATGGGGATAATGTGAAACATACAGTGATTCCCACTGCAAGACAGGGTTGGGTAGCACCGGATAAGGGGTGGATAGTAGTCAACATTGATGCAGCCACAAGCAAAGGAAATAATGCTCTAGCCATGGTGGCAAGAGATCACCAATGCTTTATAGTTAATATGGCTACAAAGGTTGTTAAAGGGTTGACTGCTGATATGGCAGAACTTACCGCTCTGGAGTGGGCTACTAGTATAGTGGAGTCTTTAGGTTGGCCTCAAGTCATGTGGTGGAGTGATGCTAAGGACATTGTAAACCAGATTCTTACTGTTGAAGAACCGATGGTGTGGAAATATAGACACAAAGTACTGGCTTTAAAACAAATTATTCCTCTTAGGAATTGGAAGCTGAAGTGGTGCCCAAGAGAGTCAAATGTCTTAGCTGACAGGATTGCCAAATTCACCTTCTCAAGCGGGAAAGAATTGTTGTTTTGCAACAATGTTTTGTGTGGTGATCTTCCTGGGTGCCTTAGTATTAATGGGGAGGCACCTTTGCTGTTTTCATTCTTGTAAGTTTTGCTGTTGTTTAGTTTTTTTGTAAGTTTCCTGGTTTGCTAGTTGTTTTTCCTTTTCGGTTGGTTAATGGATTTTCAGTTATCAAAAAAAAAAAAACTACCTCCAAATTGAACTTTGCTAGTCCCTAGCAGAGAAAGAAATAACTAAAAATACATTTCCTATAAAATATACCTAAATACCTTGATGGGGTGCATCAAAGATTGCATAATCATATTAATTCAAAAGTAATTTCCAAGTAATCATGAAATTCAAGACCCTATATTTTATTCAACATAATCATTACTTTCAAAGTGTGTGTGCGAAATCAAATAATACACTTAATATCATGGAATTGAATAAGTCTACATTAAATAGAGACTGTAAATAAAAATATAAACCACCATATGCTTGACTTAATAATCTTTGTATCTTTGTATTCTCATAAGGGTAATGAGTTAGAAGAAATAAAATGATAAGAAAATAAAATCCAAAGAAAGAAAGTTTATGAATAATATGCTCATAGAACTTTTGTATTCTCCTCATAAATACACTTTTATTTTTCCCTTCCTTTAAACTCCACATTTTCACAAGATATAATTTTTTTTTTCTTCTAACCCTTAAATTGTTTTATTCACACCTTGCTCAATTTTTTTTTCCACATCAAAGATACAAAGTAGGCCAAATCCACCACCATCATTGCTACCCCCAAATTATGTTATACTTTACTCCACCAAATACAAATTAATAAGCATCTATTCATATAAACTCAAAAATAAGCTTTCTTTAATAATGCGTATAGGGTAAGAAAAATCTATTTAGGCTTAAAAAGGTAACTCAATGTGGTTTAAAGAACAAAAAGCTTTGTCATGAAAACTTTTATGCATCCTAAAATTGGCTCAAACATGATACTAATGGATATAAATTTCAAAGGTAGGCTAGAAATGCTCAAACTCAAAACAAAAATGGCCTAAATCATATTCAAAGTAATGCATCTCTCTAGAATTTCACTTTAAGCAATAATTATTGAAGTTCTAGAGTTCAAAAATAATCACTCTACTTTAATGCAAGCCTTCTCCAAAATACAATCTAAATCATACATATTTGACAAAGTGCTCAAAATGGTTTTGAAAATAACATGTGAATTTAACATTAGGTATTAGAGAATACACAAAAACTGATGCGGAACCCCAAGCTTAAAGAAACTGTAATTCCAACACACAAGATGATATGGAACAAACTCTAGGTAAAAACCCGCCCTATAGCACCTCTAGATAACAATTGTATCTAGCAACACTAATTAGAAGGCAAAGAATGAAATTGAAATTCGCCACAAAGCAAATACCTTTGATAAGAAGATCAATTCCCAAATGCAACAAGTAGAAGAAGAACTATCCTCACTTGGAACACACAAGTCTTGTTGAAAACAAGAATAGATTCTATATAATCAATAATCAAAGTTGTCTTACAAGCTAGTAACCCCCCCTTTATATAGATATTAGGGTTAGGTTAAGAATCAATCTAGACCATAAAATAATTAGGAAAGTAATCCTAAGGCTAAAAACTAACCCTAAATAAATATAATCCGAAAATACAAATAATTATAAAACTGTCATTATAATTTGGAAATAGCATAATTACGAAACTGCCATTATAATCCGAAAATAGCTAAATTACGAAACTGCCATTGAAATCCGAAAATGGCTAAAATTATGTCGTTTCGTCTTTGCAACTCCCGAGCAGCATTACCACCTTCATTCCTTGCTTGGACATCATGCTTAAATCATCATTATGCCTCATAAAAGTGTTTGGATCATGTGGATACTTGAATCGATCTTCATCAATTATTCTCTTCACAAGTCCAAGCATTCCCGCTTTGATCTTCTTAGCTCGAGAACGCGTCACTGGTCCACTTGGCAGCACAATGTCTTCACCACGAACATCCATGCTAGAAGAGCGCTCGATGCCCACATCATTCCCTCCCTCCTCAAAAAGATTCGTCCTCGAATCTGCATCCATGTCAAAAGGAGAAAGATCAGCAACATTGAATGATGCAGACACATTATACTCACCTGGAAGATCAATCTTGTATGCATTGTCATTGATTCTCTCGAGAACTTGAAAAGGTCCATCGCCTCTAGCATCCAACTTAGACTTCCTTTGGTTAGGAAACCTTTCCTTCCTCATGTGTACCCAAACCCAATCTCCTGGTTCAAATATCACTTGCTTTCACCCCTTATTTGCTTTTTGAACAGTTAGACGATTTCGCTTCTCAATTTGCAACCTCGCCTTCTCATGTATAGTCTTTACCAAATCCGCCTTCTTTTGTCCATCTAAGCTAGCAATCTCACTCAAAGGTAAAGGCATCAAATCCAACACAGTTAAAGGATTAAAACCATACACAATCTCAAATGGTGAAAAACCTATAGAAGAATGAATAGTTCGATTATATGCAAATTCAACAAAAGGTAAACAATCTTCCCAAGTTTTCAAATTCTTACCAACAATAGCACGAAGCAAAGTACCTAGAGTCCTATTAACCACCTCCGTTTGACCATCGGTTTGTGGATGACAAGTAGTAGAATACAACAATTTAGTACCTAACTTACCCCACAAAACTCTCCGAAAGTGACTCAAAAATTTCACATCCCTATCAGACACAATAGTTCTAGGCACTCTATGCAATCTTACAACCTCCCTAAAGAACAAGTCAGCAATATTTGTAGCATCATCAGTCTTATGACATGCAATAAAGTGTGCCATCTTAGAAAATCTATCAACAACCACAAATATGCTATCCCTACCCTTCCTAGTTCTAGGTAATCCAAGGACAAAATCCATGGATATATCAACCCAAGGCTCATTAGGAATAGGCAAAGGTGTATATAACCCATGTGGCATAGACTTAGACTTGGCCTGTTTACATGCAATACAATGAGAACAAATTCTTTGAACATCCCTTTTCATATGTGGCCAATAAAAGTGTTCAACTAAAACATCTAAAGTCTTGTGCACACCAAAATGACCCATTAAACCACCACTATGTGATTCTCTAACAAGCAATTCTCTAACAGAGCAATTAGGCACACAAATTCTTGAACCACGAAACAGAAAACCATCATGTCTATAGAACTTATTAAATGCACCTTGTTCACATGCAACATAAATATCCTTAAAATCAGAATCACTTGCGTACATGTCTTTCAATTGCTCAAAACCTAACAACTTAGAAGTTAATGTAGTTATGAGGACATACCTTCGAGATAATGCATAAGCTACTACATTCTCCTTACCTTGCTTGTAGCATATCACATATGGAAAACTCTCTATGAACTCAACCCACTTTGCATGCCTCTTGTTGGACTTTCCTTGTCCCTTGATGTGTTTGAGAGATTCATGATCGGTATGAATCACAAACTCCTTTGGAAGCAAATAATGTTGCCACACCTCCAGGGCACGAAATAGTGCATACAACTCCTTGTCATACGTTGAGTACTTGAGTTGAGCTCCATTTAGCTTCTCACTAAAGTCTGCAATGGGACGTTTTTCCTGCATCAAAACAGCACCTATACCAATCCCAGAAGCATCACATTCAACCTCAAACATCTTATCAAAATTAGGTAGAACAAGAATAGGAGCAGAACATAACTTATCTTTTAAAGTTTGAAACGCATGTTCTTGTTCCTTACCCCATTTAAAACCTACTTCTTTTTTGACAATCTCATTCAAAGGAGCAGCTACGGTAGAGAAGTCCTTCACAAACCTTCTATAAAAGCCAGCAAAACCATGAAAACTTCTTACCTCAGACACATTCTTAGGTGTAGGCCATTCCTTGATAGCCTTGATCTTCTCTTCATCTACTTCAACACCCTGTGCACTCACAACAAAACCAAGGAAAACAAGCCTATCTATACAAAATGTGCACTTTTTAAGGTTAGCATATAATTTCTCTTTTCTAAGCACATCTAGCACTTGGCTAACATGCATCACATGGTCATCTAAACTTTTACTATATATCAAAATATCATCAAAATATACAACCACAAATTTTCCTAGAAATTCCCTTAAAACATGGTTCATTAATCGCATAAATGTACTAGGAGCATTAGTTAACCCAAAAGGCATAACCATCCATTCATATAAACCATATTTTGTTTTAAAAATAGTTTTCCACTCATCCCCTTGCTTCATCTGAATTTGATGGTATCCACTTTTTAAATCTATCTTAGTAAATAAGCAAGCACCATGCAATTCATCAAGCATATCATCTAACCTAGGAATGGGATAACGATACTTTACCGTTATTTTATTCACTGCTCGACAATCAACACACATCCTCCATGTGTCATCCTTCTTGGGTACCAATAAGACCGGTACAGCACAATGACTCATGCTCTCCCTAACATGACCCTTTGCTAGCAACTCCTCCACTTGCCTTTGTAACTCTTTAGTTTCCTCAGGATTGCTACGATAGGCTGGTCGGTTTGGAATGCTTGCTCCAGGTACAAAATCTATTTGGTGCTCAATACCTCTCAATGGCGGCAATCCAGTCGGCATCTCTTCTGGGAAAACATCGTCAAAATCCTGCAATAAAGAGACAAAAACACTAGGCAAATCGGGGTTAAGGTTAGTTTCACAAAGCGAAACCTCTCGAAACCTTACCAACAATATTGCTTTGTTGCCTAAGAATGCACTCTTGATTTCTCTCTCTTTTGCATAAAAACTATTTTTCTTTTCACTCTTTTCACTTTTCTCTCTTGCACTTTCCTCTTTATTACTAGTGTAATCACTCACCATTGGGCCTTTATTTTTATTCTTTTCACTCTTGGCCTCTTTACACTCAATTATTTTATTTGCCTCACTTCCCAAATCCCCATGGGAAACTTTGGATAGTTTCAATTGTTCAAGATACACCTCTTTGGAGATAATGGTGCAAGTGTGACTTTCTTTCCATTGTGCTCAAAAGAATACCTATTCTTAAAACCTTCATGGATAGTCCTCCTATCGGATTGCCATGGTCTACCCAACAAAATATGTCCCGCTTGCATAGGTACTACATCACACAAAACCTCATCACTATACTTTCCTATAGAAAATGTAACTTTCACTCTCTTATTTACCTTAATCTCCCCACTGTCATTCAACCATTGTAACCTATAAGGGTTAGGGTGTTTTTCACATACTAGTCCCAACTTCTCAACCAAAGTAGTACTAGCAACATTAGCACAACTACCCCCACCAATGATTAAACTACAAGTTTTACCATTTACAAAACATCTAGTGTGAAAAATATTCTCCTTTTGTTCTAGTCCCTCTTCCTTCACCTTCAAATTTAAAACCCTCCTAATTACTAGGGACTCTCCAACCACGGGATACTCTATATCCTCCTCCTCACTAGAATCATACTTTATTGGTGGCCTTTCCTCATCGGACTCAGACTCCGACATTACTTCATTACCCCTCATCAACATAGTTTTCCTATTTGGACATTCGGAAGCAATATGCCCAAACCCTTGACATTTAAAACATTTTATTTCCCTATGTCTAGAAGTACTAGAAGTGTTAGGATTAGAAGTACCTCTTGTTGGGTTGGCACTCTTATCCTTGAACTTGGATACATCTCCAATTTTCTCTTTAGTCTCCAAGTGCTTCTCTCTCTTCTTGTCGTCATACTTGTTCCACTTCGAGTTGGAACCCCACTTCGAATTGGAGCTTGAAAACCCTTTTGATGACCCTTCACTTCTCAATTGCTTTTCCACTTTAATAGCCATGTTGACCATTTCTTCCATTTCTACATATGGATGTAGATCAACCACCTTGGCAATATCTTTGTTCATTCCACTTAGAAATCTTGCCATTGTAGCTTCTCTATCCTCTTCAATGTTGGCCCTTATCATAATCATCTCCATCTCTTTGTAATACTCTTTTACGGACCTAGACCATTGTATGAGTCTCTGTAACTTTTGATGAAGCTCTCTATAGTAATAGGATGGTACAAACATCTTTCTCATAATTCTCTTCATCTCATCCCAAGTTGAGACCGGATCTTCTCTATATCTCCTCCTTAACTGTATAAGTTGCTCCCACCAAACTAGAGCATAGTCGGTGAACTCCACTGCAGCTAGCTTAACCTTCTTCTCCTCAGAGTAATTGTGACAATCAAATATTAACTCTACCTTTTTTCCCATTCCAAGTATGCCTCGGCATCACTTCTTCCCTTTGAATGGC
>QANX01005660.1:50634-83962 GCA_003254975.1 Ochetophila trinervis
TTTTTTTTTTTTTTACGATTTTTTTTTTTGACAATTTTTTTTTGGTACTCTAAAACACCAAGAACAATGAAGAACACAAATCAATGAAGAACAAAAGAAAAAAAAACGCAAAAATTAAAAAACTAATCAAAGACTCTAAAAAGAAAAACAATGAACAAGATAAATAGGAATTTATCTTGGCCTTGCTCTGATACCAAATGATGCGGAACCCCAAGCTTAAAGAAACTGTAATTCCAACACACAAGATGATATGGAACAAACCCTAGATAAAAACCCGCCCTATAGCACCTCTAGATAACAATTGTATCTAGCAACACTAATTAGAAGGCAAAGAATGAAATTGAAATTCGCCACAAAGTAAATACCTTTGATAAGAAGATCAATTCCCAAATGCAACAAGTAGAAGAAGAACTATCCTCACTTGAAACACACAAGTCTTGTTGAAAACAAGAATAGATTCTATATAATCAATAATCAAAGTTGTATTACAAGCTAGTAATCCCCCCTTTATATAGATATTAGGGTTAGGTTAAGAATCAATCTAGACCATAAAATAATTAGGAAAGTAATCCTAAGGCTAAAAACTAACCCTAAATAAATATAATCCGAAAATACAAATAATTACAAAACTGCCATTATAATCTGGAAATAGCATAATTACGAAACTGCCATTATAATCCGAAAATAGCTAAATTACGAAACTGCCATTGAAATTCGAAAATGGCTAAAATTATGTCGTTTCGTCTTTGCAACTCCCGAGCAGCATTACCACCTTCATTCCTTGCTTGGACATCATGCTTAAATCATCATTATGCCTCATAAAAGTATTTGGATCATATGGATACTTGAATCGATCTTCATCAATTATTCTCTTCACAAGTCCAAGCATTCCCGCTTTGATCTTCTTAGCTCGAGAACGCGTCACTGGTCCACTTGGCAGCACAATGTCTTCACCACGAACATCCATGCTAGAAGAGCGCTCAATGCCCACATCAAAAAAATTCCACTATCTAAGAATCAATTTATTCTCAATCATATTCTTATCATTAATCCATCAAAATATTTAAGAAAACACCTAAAACTAAAAATTCAATAAACAACATGCATTAATAAAAACTCAAACTAAAGAAGAAAAATTCATAACAAAAAGAATCACCCCCAAATTATGATGATCATAGCTCTCAATGTTAAAAATGAAGAAATTAAACATAATAAAGAATAAAGGTAAAAAAAGCTTCCCAATTGATGCAATGCAATTAAATTGCAAACTCTAAGCTCATATCTATGTCACAAAGTTTCTAGTAGCTTTTGTAAATTTAGAAAAGCAGCTATAAATAATATACAAGTCCAATTTTCATGATCTTTATTTAAAAAGAAACATATTGAAGTCTAATTTCCAAAAATAAAAACTCCATAGATTAATGAAAACATTTAGAGATTAAAAAATTGAAGAATAGGAATCAGGTTCTCCTCCAAAGTAAACCTACAAGGCCACAATTTATGGATTTTGAAATCCTCAAGACAGTAATTTAATCCAATTAAATCACCACAAATAATGATCTTTATATCAAAAGAAGCATATTGAAGTCTAGTTTCCAAAAATAAAAACTCCATAGATTAATGAAAACGTTTACAGATTCAAAAATTAAGGAATACGAATCAGGTTCTCTTCCAAATCACCACAAACAAATAAATAGGCGTAAAGACTATTTTGCCCTAAATCATATCAATATGTGAGGGCAAAATTGTCATTTATTAATAATTCAAAATTGTCACATGAGTTTGAAGAGAATCTGATGAATTGCAATTCGCTTCAAATTATATAGAACGCACTGAACATCATAAATTGGGATGGCTGGTGCTTTCAGAAGTGCTCAAGAAGAAGTGTCGGATTACGATGATTACTAAGTCTAATTTGACTGGAAATGATGCCATTAACAATACACATTGCCTTTGGAGACGATCAAAAAGGTCCCACAGCTGGAAATTCATATTTTTTGGGCTCGAAAATATCAAATTTATATTTTTTAAAATATTTGGCATGTAGATATCTCGATTATGGAATGTACAAATTTAGTTCCCACAGCTGCCCTTTAATCGTGGGATTTGAGAGCATTCCATATTATTTCTTCGTCAGCACTTTAGTTACATTTTTAATTATTTTTTATTTAATGTAATTTCCATTAGGGTTTCCCTTTGAATGCTAATATATAAGTTTCATATTGGGAGATTGTAAGGCACTTTTGAATGAATAAAATTCAGAAATTATTTATTTTTTTATTTTATTTTATTTTTTTGCATTCGTGAGCGATTTCATAAGTTACCGTTGGTAGCTGTAAGTTATTAGTTATAATCCGCATTTAAAAAAATCAATTATATATATATATATATAACTCCAATTATGGTCAGATCATTGTTTGATTGTATATATATATATATATATATATATATATATAATAATTGGAGGTTAAGTCGATCGATCGGATTTCCAAAAAAATTCGTAGGACACCACTTTTGAATTATAAAGATCGATTTTGATACAGAAGCTCAAATTGAACATAGTAAAAAAACAAAACAAAAAAAGATAATAAAAATACAAAAGGCAACAAATTTTAAGAAAACCAAGAAAATTCAATTCAAACAGTACTTCTCATCGCAAACCGGCGTGCCTGATACCAATGGATCCAACTGAAGCGGCCATTATTGCCTCCCACTCACCATGTCCATCATTACCATTCAATTCAACGTCTCCACCATCCTTCGTCATTAGATCATACGAAGGAAACCCAAAATGCAAACTTTTTTGTCACAAAAATATAGTCCCAATAAGCACACTAACTCCAATTGAAACGCCAACGGAAACGAGTCCATTTCTGGTAACTAAAACTGCCCCAGATGCATCCTTAGATGTAACCGGGCTATCGGCCGAAGTTGCAGACTTTTTCTTTGGGTTTGGCGGTGCCGGTGCTGGTGCCGGAGGCAGAGATCTGGGTGCAAAAATGCCTAGAGGCTGAAGTACTTTGTCAACCTGATAAACAGCTAACTGATTATCCGAATACACAGTCCCCGAAATCGATGTATTGACAAGTCCTGTGGTGATATTCACTTGACTGCCGGAGGTTGTAATATTGAGTGGGAACTCATAGGTATTACTGGCTTGAGTCTGAATTGGGTTGCTCAGAGTCTGGAAGTTTGAGATGGAAATGAAAGAAGGAATGAGATGGAACTGGACGAGCATAACCTTTTGTTGATCAGAGAGGGAATTGAGAGTGCCCGTTTTCAGGCTTGAGAAAGCATTGTCAGTCGGCGCGAAGAAGGTTAGTTCACTGTTAGAGTCACTGAGTTGGCTGTTGATCTGATTACCAACTTTGGTGCTCCTCAGCAGCCGGATCAAAACAGTGAACTGGCCTGCTTTGGTGAGGATTTTGTAGATATCGGGGGCAGCTGCCGGTCCCGGGGACGCTGCTGGTGCCTGAGCTGAACTTGTGGTGCAGTGGAAAAAGAAGAGAAGTAGGAGTGAAAGTGTCAAACGAGGCATTTTGATCATCTCTTTTTTCATCCACTGGGGTAGATATGTGTGGAAAGAATGGTGATTGCAATGGAGGAGTGGTCCTTGAAGAAGTGTATGATGCATGGTATTGAGGAAGGAATGGGCTTTTATCAATGGTGGGGAGGAGTGAAATTAGGTAAAACGGTGCCATTTTTAGTTACGAAACCTTAGTAGTTAGCATGTCCGTCTTTGTTGGGAGGGTGGTGAAGGAATTAATGAATGGAGAGAGAGAGAGAGAAAGAGAGAGAGAGTGATTGTGCTGTTAGAGTGTCTAGTTTACTTGGAAATGAAGAAAAATAGAGAGGATTTCAAGTGGGTGTGGGCAGAAAAGGATGTGCACGATTTGCTTGGTTTTCACTACACTGTATTTTGGAAAATTGGAAAAGGAAAAAAATGCTCTGAATGCCACAACCTTGAATATAGAGTTTTACTTATTGAAGGAGCATAATGAATGATGATCTTGATTGATGGGAGTTTGCAAGTTGTATCCCAATGGCCCAAAATTCATTTCTCAAGGCAGTGACCCCCTAACTGCCTTTTGGATCCTAATAGAGCATTAATCATCAAGCCCCTCAAAGTAAAAAACCACTGTGCCCACCAAAACTTTTACTCCAGACTTGTCAAATAATGAAAAAGAAGTCCAAATTCTCCCACTTGTAGCATCTCTATTTGAAAAACAGATTTCTTTCCTTGCAAAGAGAGTACATTCAACCTATCTCAACCATCTTTATTCTCATCAACTGAATTTTCACTAGAAAAAATATTTCAATTTCATTTTTACTCAACGTCTTTTTTGGCATTTGAACATATTTTCATAATATTTTGAAAGATGTAGAGATTTTGTTCTTGGGATGTTAAACTATCAAAAGAATTATAAGTCAAACCAGATATGTTTTAATGATGTCCAAATCCTAAAAAGAGAAAAATGTTTTTTATAATTGGAGGTCTATAAACTATATTGCGATTTATATTTTTGTCCTAATATTTTTTTTACTTTAATTCTCAACCTCATATTTTTGTATCATCGTAAGTTCTTTTTGAAGTGTTAAAATGCATATGAGGTCTATTTTAAGAGTAAAATGTTTAACTTTAATAGTTTTTATTACTGCATGTCACTAAACTATATTGAGATCTGCACTTTTGTTCTAAATTTTTTTTTCTCACTTTGATTCTAAAACTCATATTTCATTTAGAGAAGCTTACAAATGAAGTCCACACTGGCACCTCCCTTAATTTCACTATCTCTCCTCCACTCAAGCTTATTCTCTCCCCTCTCTTTCTCTGAGAAAGAAGAAAAAAAATATATTGAATATGATAAAAAAAGTTTTGATTTTGAAAACATAAATACTGTCAAATATTGTAAATGTGTTGGAAGTTAAGTTTGATAAATTGTAATGAACTTGGGTGATTGATTGCATAAAAACCATAAAACTGAAGAAAAAAAAAACGCCGTGAAAAATTGGTGGATTATGTTGAGATTGGGTGTTAATTTTTGGACAAGATTTTGCCAAATTGTTCATTGGGTGACACCAAAAATGTCGAGATGAAGCTAGCAACACCAAGATTTCCCAAAACAAGTAACCAGAGTGGAGAAATCTGGCCGGGCCTCGTGACCCGTTTCTCCTCGAGTCAACCCACGAACTCTTTCTAAACTTGAAGATAAAGTAAAAAGCTTCATTTCATGGAGTGGATCATTGAAACGACGTTTTAGTTGCTGGTTTTTAGGTTTAAGGCATAAACTAAAACAACACTGTGTCGGTGATGTCTCGATCAAACGCCGTCATTTTAGTTTCTAGCATCAAGTTTTAAATAAAATTTAAAACAACATCGTTTCGATGAGATCCATGACACGATGTCGTTTCAGTTATTTTCAAAGTTGGAATGAGTTTGCAGGTCGACTTGTTTTAGGAGAAATAGATTGTGCATCCCATATCCATACCAAGCCCGATCTCTCAACTCTAACCAGCTACTATTTGTTTCTTTTTGATGTCACCCATTTATCAATTTGGCGACATTTCTCTTGAAAACCAACACCCAAGCTTAATATGTAACAGTTGTGGATTTTTTTATTTTTTTTATTCCACATCACTTTCCAAGGTTTTTTTTTATAATATTTATTTTTCAAAACCGAAACCCTTTTAATCATTTTTTTTCTTATATCTCCAAATGAAAAGAGAGCCAAAGAGAGAAAGTCAAGAATAAGCTTGCATTTGAGGATCAAAGCAAGAAAAAGCAATTTAAGACGAAAGTATAAATCGTGATATAGTTTATAAAACCTTTTAAATTACACATGTTACCCTTAAAATGGACGGAAAATTCAAGAAGCGCTTATGGTGACACAAAAATATGAGTTTGATGGTCAAAGTAAATTTTTTTTTTTAAGGATGAAAGTGTAAATTGTGACATAGTTTAGGGACCTGAAGTGTTAAAAACTCAAAAAAATGGAGAATTTCATTTTGCATTTTTCAAATCAACTGAAATTTCTCACACCTCATAGAATATGTACATTAAAGTTTTTGCTTTTTATTTTTTGTTAAAAATAGAATAGAATACATACATATAGTAATTCTATGGTAAGGATATGTTGACCATAGTTTTATTACGATTGTCATTAAAAGTCTATTTTAGTTACAAATCTAAAAATAATCATTATAACAAATATACTATTCAGTTAAATTTTAATTAGATTTGTCACTAAAACATACTTTTAGTTAAAATCTTGATGGAAACTATAGTCGGGATTTCCTGACAATAGAATTACTATTTTGACATAGTAATGATACCTTGAAGACCTTATAGTAAGGACATCATATATCTCATGTTATCCATGTTGATTGTCACATAAAAAAAAAATTTAATTAAAATTTTTTTGAAAAAATTTAATTAACGTTTTACAACAATTACAGGAAGATTTCATAAAATTTGACAGGTTGTTGTTTTTCTGATTAGGTTTTATTTAAAAACAATCAAAATATATTTGAATGAGTGGTCATTATTTAGATTACGTATCTTGCTAACTAGGATGTTCTTATTATAATGTCTTTATGCGTCTTAATATATCAGAACTATATATATACATAGATATATATATATATATAAAATTCTAAAATAAACATATATTTATTTTAATAAAATAAGAGTTGTCACTGATAATATATTATGAGTAACAAATATGACATTTTCTTCACTAATAATTTATTTTTAGTGATGATATTTCAGATTTATCACTGAAAATATATTTTCAATGACAATTTTTATTTTAATAAAAAAAACATTTTTATTAAAAAAAATACTATGTATTTATATCTCATCTAGAACTTATGGTTCAGAATTATGCAAAATTTGTTACTAATAATTACTACTAGTGACAAAAATATATTAATAATAACTATTAATGACGTTTTTGGTATAAATTTCTTTTGAAATCCTGATAGAAGAAAAATCTTACATGTATAAGCTATACAAGTTGAACGATCAGATTCAAACAGGTTGCTTAAATGGCTCAAAGTTTAAGCAAGATTGAAAAAGAAGAAAATGTATATTTTTTTAAGTCTTTCTCACGGTACCCCACTCATCAATTATGATTTAGAACCTAAATAATGACCGCGTACAGTTCTAACTTCCAAGTTTATCGTCGATCCTCAAAAGGCATGCTTCTGAATTATATCCATGATTAATCTAAAATATTTTGTTTTTTTGTTTTTGTTTTTTGTTTTAGAGCAATCTAAAGTAAATTTTATTTCTGGGTTAATAATAGTTCATATATATAGTGCCCTCAACTGTAGACATGTCAATATCCATATACAAGCCGCCTATATATTGGGTAGATATATATACTTTTTGAAAATGAAAATTGTCATTAATAATTGTTGAATTATCAAATTTTTTTTAAGCATAAGCTGATTAAAAGTAGATCATCATATATTTATATTTGATATTTAGTACTCTATTTTATATGTAGATCAGTTTAGATCTTTACATATGCAATTTCGGCTCAGCATCTTTTGCTTCATTTCGAATATTTATATGTATTTTCTACTTAGGATAAAAATTATTGAGTTTTAAACTTACGACTGCTGCATCTCTTTTGCTTTAATACCATATTAAATTAGCTTTTTGATCAGCAGTAATTCAACAATAACATATTATCAGTGACACCTTCATCATTAAAATAGATTATGAGCAAAAAATGGTCACTGATAACATATTATTATTTACAATTTGCATTTTTAAAAAATGCAAATATCAACATTATAAAATTTTCCAATATATATATTTATTTTTTAACAAATAATTGAAAACTTAAAATTCTTCCAAATAGTAATAAAAATCTTAAAATTACACTTTTCGTAGAAAATTATGAGTTTAAAAATTAAACTAAGTATTAAAACGTTGAAACTTGTTTTTAAGAGAATATACATTTTTAAAAGTATAATATAAAAAAACTAAATTACAAAAAAGCTCCTTGAACTATTTGACACTTACAAATAACCCTATGTTATTATAGAAAGGAAAATATCATATACAACTTTGATGTTTACTTTTATTTCAAATTAGGGTATTTTACATCCATTTTCCTTTAGATTTTCCTAAATTATAATTAAATCCCTGAAGTTTGCCTTAATGACATCCCTCTCCCTTCTGTTAGACTTTCATCCGTGAAATTCACTCTCTTTCCTACGTGGAGAAGTAAAGTACAAATATATCCTCCGCTGACGCACTATCACTGACATCTAAAATACATCTCCCTCATTTCGATTTGTTTTGCAATCACACCCCTACTAACTGGTTTTTTCAATTAATACAAAAATATATTTTTTTTACCAAACTTAATTAAAGACATGGAAATATTATATATATACATATTTTCTTTTTAATTACAAATTTAAAGACAAAATATTTATATCTAAAATTATTATACATATATATAGGAATTTGCTATAAAACATACTTGTTGGGCTCCATAAGCTTCATAATAAAGATATTTTTATTTATTTTTTTCTTGAATTTTTTATTTTTTTAAAAAAATTGCTTTGGATTTTATAGCATTTAGATTTATTGGGTTAAAAAGAAAAAAAACCAAAAAAAAAATTGCTATACGAAACACAATAATATAATATGTTTTGGTGTTTTAGTCATATCATTTTAATTTTTTTTTGTAGTTAAAAAAAAAAAGATATCATTATTCTAGAATTTTCATATATATATATATAGCGTTTTGCTATAAAACTCACATGTTGGAGAGCTTATAGAGCCCAATAGATGGGTTTTTTTATTTTTTTTCTTAAATTTTTTTAGTTCTATTTTTAAAATCCAAACCCAATTTTTTTTAGCAAATTCCTATATATATATATATATATATAACTAAAAAAATTTTGGCTTTGAATTTTAAAAATAGAACTAAAAAAATTCAAGAAAAAAAAATCCATCTATTGGAGTCTATAAGCTATCTAACATGTGAGTTTTATAGCAAAATCATATATATATATATATATATATATATAGGAAAATTCTAGAATAAAAATATCTTTTTTTAACTACAAAAAAACAAAAAGATATGACTAAAACACCAATACATATCCTATTGTTGTGTTTATAGTAAATTTTTTTGTTGTTTTTTTTTAACCCAATAGTTCTAAATGCTATAAAATCCAAATCAAATTTTTTTTTTTTTAAATTCAAAAGAAAAATAAATAAAAATATCTTTGTTGGAGAGCTTATGGAGCCCAACAAATATATTTTATAACAAATTCCTATATATATGTGTAATATTTTTAGATATAAAATTTTTGTCTTTTAAATTTGTAATTAAAAAGAAAATATGTATATATATATTTTTATATCTTTAATTAAGTTTAGTAAGAAAAAAATACATTTTTGTATTAATTGAAAAAATCAGTTAGTAGGTGGTGTGATTGCAAAACAAACAGAAGGGAGGATGATGTAATTTACATGTCAGTGTCAGTGCGTGATGCGGAACCCCAAGCTTAAAGAAACTGTAATCCCAACACACAAGATGATATGGAACAAACCCTAGGTAAAAACACGCCCTATAGCACCTCTAGATAACAATTGTATCTAGCAACAATAATTAGAAGGCAAAGAATGAAATTGAAATTCGCCACAAAGTAAATACCTTTGATAAGAAGATCAATTCCCAAATGCAACAAGTAGAAGAAGAACTATCCTCACTTGGAACACACAAGTCTTGTTAAAAACAAGTATAGATTCTATATAATCAATAATCCAAACTTGTCTTTACAAGCTAGTAACCCCCCTTTATATAGATATTAGGGTTAGGTTAAGAATCAATCTAGACCATAAAATAATTAGGAAAGTAATCCTAAGGCTAAAAACTAACCCTAAATAAAAATAATCCGAAAATAGAAATAATTACAAAACTGCCATTATAATTTGGAAATAGCAATAATTACGAAACTGCCATTATAATCCGAAAATAGCTAAATTACGAAACTGCCATTGTAATCCGAAAATAGCTAAAATTACGTCGTTTCGTCTTTGCAACTCCTAAGCAGCATTACAACCTTCATTCCTTGCTTGGACATCATGCTGAAAACATCATCTTTTGCTTCAATGGTAGAATATGGCACTATGATACCCGTATCAGTGCGTCAGCATCAGTGCGTCAGATGTGCAAAAATACTATAATGCCCTTATCCAGTTAATTTTAATTGAAAAAACAAATGGAAGGGAAGGAGATGTAATTTAAGCAAACCTCAGAGATTTAATTGAAATATAAGAAAACTTTAGGGGAAAGGGACGTAATATACCTTTTAAATTATAACCCATGGCTCAAAACATTTTTAAAACATTCTCCATCCACTACAAAAATAAATGTTTTTGTGACAGCAGCAAATTAGTCACAAGGCATAGTATATGTGACGGAATCGTCGCTACAACCACTTTATGTGACGGACAAAATTCAGTCACGGTTGTCGCAATAGGTTTGACACAAAGTTTAGTGACCATTTACTGTGCACCTCATGACAGAAAATGGACATTGTGTGACGGGTTAACTTGGTCACAAATATTTGAACTCACCGGAGAATCACCGCCGACAAAGAATCTGAGACTGCATTCAGTCTGTCACAAATTAACCATCAGTGACAGTTTTGTGACAACATGCCATCACGGTAAGTTAAGTGTGATCAAAATTAATACGTCACAAAATAAACTTTAATAAGACATTTGCCGTCACAATATAACATCTGTGACGGCTGTCAGTCACATTAAACATACTGTGACGATCTATATACCGTCACATTTAAAATTATTTGAGCATAATACATTATATATAAGATACTTCGAACCTCATACAGTTGCTATCATTGCCATTCTTAAAATTATACTCACAAAATTACAAAGGGCCATATTAGCATGCATAGAAGTGGTCTTATTTATGGCATAAGTATCTGAGAAAGAATATTAATTAAACCAACTAGCTAGGGAGGCAATTGAGGCAAAAGAGGTAGGAGTTTGGTAGAATGATGAAGAGGGAAGAGAAGGCATTGTTCATATATATATATATATATATGATTACAAATGATTGAAGACACAAAACCATAAATTAATTGGAAAGAAAAGTAAAAAGCTAAAAAGATAGTGGATTATCGTATTGGATACCTAATATATCCAATGGTCACCAAAAATTGTTAGAAAATAACTACTTGAAACTCATGATATACATTTCCAATATAGCAAACATTAATGCCATGAGCATGGAGTGCTTCAGTTAGTGTATGGCCATCCATAGAACCAAAACATGTTTAACAGGTTTAGTGGGAAAACATTGTTGATATACCTGTACAGGAAGCATGGAAACTAGACAGAGATCCAAAACTACTTTGCAACACCCAAAAACAAAAGTTGCATACTAATATTTTAAATTATCCTATTACTGAAAAATTGTGCAGCCTTCTATATGATTTCTCATTGCACTCATATTTTACCATTATGTGCTAAGAGCATACCTAAAGTGTAGTAGTATATGTTCTAATATTACATGTGCTTGCTGTTTAACAACAGACAGAAAGATAGGGAACCAATTTGTAAACAAAGTGATCCCATAGCATTTAACCAAGAAAGTTACCTCCATTCAAACATAACTAAGAAAGTTAAAAACAATGTATCTTAACTATGCCAAACATAAACAAAGTACTTTGTCTACAATCCCAAAAGGAGTGACCAAATCTGTATTTTGAAAATTCAAAAATTCATACTTTACAACATCCAAACACAAATAAAAAATCATCAAAATATACTTTAACCCCTTTTAGACCATGGTTTATACATGTATTAAATCCATGAAAACATATCAACAAATCCAATAATATTCATATTATTCTTACTAACACATAAGTTATACACATCAGTTGAATAATTGTATCACAAAGAAAATCAAGGTCCTACCCTGTATTCATGAATTTTACTTGTTTCAAGTAGAATTGATGCCAGCGCTATAGCAAGTGATTCTTTAAAAAGATGCGTTAGGAATTCTAAACATGCAGATATACAAGGAAATAATGATGAAAAAAGCTATAACAGCTGGCATGATTGACCACAACCTCTGGTGTTCTTTCCTCAGATTGTCAAGTTCAGCATGCAAATCTAAAAGGCTTTTTACGTCTACACGAGCTTTATGCAATTCTTGATTGGTCAGTTCAATGATAAGTTCCAAAATAAATAACAATTTCATCTTTAAAGCTCTCCAAAATATATGGTTATACACACTCCAATTCCAACACCAAGTAAAACTCCAAATCCATCATAGCTGAAGTTAGCAATCCAAAAAGAAGTCTCAAAACACAAAACTTAGTAGATCTTGCAATGAAAAAATCCAAAGCTCAAATAAATTAACTCTAAAAATTTCTCCTTTTACCGGTTCTACAACTCACTTCACAAAACAAGTATTAAACCAATACAAGTCCAAAATATAAATATCTAAAATATAATTCCAGCAATAAAACATCAATTTCTCTCACAAATCAACATAATAATCAATAAAAATTCCACTCTCAACCATCAACAAGATCACGGGTTCAACTACCAACAATAACCACCAATTAATAAATCTTAAAACAACTATTCAAACACAAAATCTAAAATTCCAGCAACAAAAATAAAATAGTTCCAGCATTAAATAACCAATTAAAAACAATCAATATTCAACTTAACAAAATTCCAAGTCAGTTTTAATTTCCACTCACAACCAAAATATTTGATCTTCCAAACTCACAATTTAGATCACATCTCTATCAGGCATTTCATCGAACACCTCCCGCTCACACTCCAGAACCCCAGATTTGACATACATATGAATCATGTTGTTGCATACATACAAATCAGACACAAACCCTCCAATTAAAATCAACTGTGCAAGAAAAATTTGCATACCCAAGTTCACGTCGAGAACTGCACTGTAAGCCTTCACTTGGCAATGGTAGAGAAAAAGCGAGAAGCAGGGGTTATGCAAGAGCAGGATTCATCGTCGATGGAAAAGCAGATCATGGGCATTTCTACTCTCCCACTGCAACCCAAGCTGCTACTCTGACCCCTGCAAGCCTTCTCTGGCCTTGGAGCCAAACTCATGGACACCATCAAAGGCCTCTACATACAATGCGACTTGTCGAAGGAAACCGATTTGGAATCCGCCCTCGAGCTCACAATCAAATAGAAAGGCCAACTAGACATCATGTGTGCCAACGCTGGCATTGCAGGTCCTGGAGGCTTAAGGTGCGTGGGTTCATCATATTTGATCGGGATAAAGGGGAAAGGGAAGAAAAAGGGAGAGAGGGATCAAGGGAAATAGGGAAGAAGAATAAAAAAAATAAATGGATTTTGATTTTTAATAAATAAAATTAATAGCTGTGACAGCAAACTTAAAATTCTGTCACAATTATGTTAAATGTATTGGGCAGAAAATTTCATTTTTAAATTTTTCAGTTAAAATATTCAGCCTTATCTGAATTTAGGTGTAATTGTGACATAATGATTATCACAATTAACAATATATCCAAATATAACGGATATAATATTGTCACAAATCATTTCAAATTTATATTAATTTATCGTCCATGAATCTGTGACAACATCCACCAATTTCCATCACAAATGAAGTCAAAAAATTTTAAATTTTTTTGGCTCCAAAAAATTTATGACCATTAGTGATAGCGCCTTGTGACATAGTAATTTGTCACATTCAATGTACAATATATGACGGTCAAGATGTTTCTGTCACTATAGACTCTATTTATGTGACGATTAAATGAAGGTCACAAAAATTTCCGTCACAAAAAAACCATTTTTCTTGTAGTGATCGTTAGTCAAATTCCTTTGGATTTAAGTGGAAAAAGGTAAAATGATTATAAAAAATTATTAAAAATCAATAATATTACTTCAGGACCATTGAGGTTATGATTTATAACAAATAAATCCTATAAGTTTTAAAAATGTTAATGATCCTCCTATAGTTAACTTCCATCAATCTAACTCATTCTCTCCTCTATGTAGCATGAGTAAAATCCAAATATACCTTTAAACTAATAAAATCAATTAACAATTTTGTAATAATAAAAAATTAATAAATAACAATTTATAACAATTTACTAGAACCCACAATGTGAATAGTTCCACGTGGCACAATTATAGGACTTGCAATGTGCATCGTATATATGCAAAAATGAGTAACGTTGACCAAGTTGATAGGATATATGGGTTTAGGGTTTCAGTTTTTGTGTAGTTCAATTTTTGTGTTGGCCTTGTACCATTGACAAGTGCTCGTCGATATGAGTTTATAGACTAGTGGCACTCTTAGTTCCAAGATACATTTTGAAAGTTATGGTCAAAAAAGTAATATGAGCATTTAGTAATTTTGAAAATTCACTACTAATTATTATTTTATTTCATTTACAAAAACTACTAAAACACCTGAATCACCATTACTAAGCTTCAACAACCCATGCATCCCATGTAGCCACCTTCACCATGCAACTTGTTCTTTTTCACCGAAAATAATCATTTTCCGGTGATGATTGACCACCCTACCACACCCAAAAGTTAGCTCAGTCCCTGAGGTACCTTTCCACATCAACCCTTTGGCATGCAACCTCCATTTTTGCCAAAAAACCAAAAAACATTTGTTCAGATGTTTTTCTTTGATCGCTAGAAACCGATGGCTTTCAGACCATGGGGTAGTCCCTCCCCTCTATTTTGAACATCCTAAACTCGAAGCTGGTTTCCTTTTAGATCAAATGCTTATCATCTTAGAGATTCGAAGAGGTGAACTTTGGCCCTGGATTTGTGATCAATTTCCAGCACCTCAGACTTTTCCACACCAAATTGAAGTTACTAACTTGTTCTGTGTAAGTTGAATTTCACTTTGGCATATGAAATGCTAGTTGTAATTGAGTACTTAGGAAACTTCCAATTTTGAGCTAGGCTTTAGATTGAAGATTGTTATTGGGCTGTAATTGGGTATTTTATATTACAATTGTTTGTTCAATTAGGTTCCTAGACCTAGGAACTAACCCAAAGTTCAATTTTGTATAAATTAGGAGAAATTGAAAAGCTTTAATTTTGAATAATTGATTGATTGAGACAACTATACAATCATAAAAGTTATTAGGTAATTTTGTAATTAGCAAGGAGTTAGTGAAACAAAGGAGCTAAGAGATTCATCTAAGCTTCTTGTATATTTTTCTGTCATGGAATGATTGTTTTTCTTTGTGAAAATTCTATGGAATCAAGCAATAAATTTGATTGTGCTGGATTTGGTTTAATGTCATTTATTGACTTAATTGAAATTAAAATTATACTTATATATGTATATTTATATTTTTATTTATTTATCCAATGTTATTTAGTAAATCCTAAGCCATTGAATGGTTTGAATTTATGGAATTCTATTAAAGTTTGGTTGGATTTGCAATTTACGCATGCTTTTGGTTAATTGAAAATTTTGATTAATTTGGGCTTTTATAGTCAATTTTTAAAAAATTGAAATTTCGAAAAATATGTTTAAAATGATTTGGATTTGTGTATATTGCACCGAGATATACTGATGCGATAATGATGTTGGCATGATGATGATAATGTGATGGTGATGATAATACATATAGTGACACATTCTTTGCTAGTTTACTAACTTTGATAGGAGATACTGGTTACGTGACTACAGAGGGATGTTGAATGTGCAGTGAGGTGTTGTTCTTCAACTAGTTCACAAATCTTGATAAGGAGTTGTTGGTTATGTGACTAGAAAATTATGTTGAATGCGCAATGAAATTTTGTTCTCTGCTAGTTTAACGAACTTTGATAGAAAGTGCTGGTTAAGTAACTAGATAGGGATGTTGAGTATGTAATGCTGTGTATTTCTCTGCTAGTTCACAAACCTTAACATAGGGTGTTGATTACGTGATTAGAAAGGCACGTAGAACTAGTTCATGAACCTTGGCATGTATAACTATTTCATGAACCTTGACAGGGGATACAGATTACGTTAGATTGAGATAATGAGAATTGCTCTATGTATCAGTATATAGTGTTGTGCCATTTTTATGGATTTTAATGGATTTTTATTTGAGATCTATTTTATGGTTTTTATTATAATTTGTTGACGACTTGATAACAGTTCATTGTCAATGTTTATAAGGATTTGAAATTATTAGTTACATTAATTATTTGATCATGTGAGGATCAAATAATCTTCCAATTTTATAAAAAGTTTTAAATTATTATTTAAGAATTGTATTTAAGAACTACAAGTAGGATGATCCTTTTGAATAAGTGTATCTAGCTTAGGTTTCAAAATGAATGCAGCTACAAAAATTATTATTTATCAATGTCTAATGCATAACCCCAAGATTAATGAATCCAAAACCCCAAAACACACTAGAAGTATTGTAACAATAATTGGAAACAAAAACCCGCCCTACCAAACCCTTACATAACTTGTATCTAAAAACGTGAATTAGAAGGCTAGGGAAAGAGAAGAATAATTGCCACAAATTATTTCTACTTTGATAAGAGAATTCAACTCTAAATGCAACAACAACAAGAAATTGATTCCTCACATTGCAAGAACACTTCTGGGAGCAATAAGAAATTTAAAAAAAGAAAAAGATTTGAGTTTTTATTCAATTGAAAGAATTAAATTTCTTATTGCTCCCAGGAGTGTTCTTGCAAGGTGAGGAATCAATTTCTTCTTCTTCTTGTATTTAGAGTTGAATTCTCTTATCAAAGTAGGAATACTTTGTGGCGATTATTCTTCTCTTTCCCTAGCCTTCTAATCCACGTTTTTAGATACAAGTTATCTAAGGGTTTGGTAGGGCGGGTTCTTGTTTCCAATTACTGTTCAATATTTCTTGTGTGTTTGGGGTTTCAGATTCTTTAATCTTGGGGTTCCGCATCAATTGGTATCAAAGCATTGGTTGAGATAAGTACGTATCTATCTTTGTTTTCAATTTCTTTGTGTTCTTTGTTCATAATATTTTGATTCCCTAAAGGAAAAAAAAAAAAAAATTTGAGTTTTTATTCAATTGAAAGAATTAAATTTCTTATTGCTCCCAGGAGTGTTCTAGCAAGGTGAGGAATCAATTTTTTCTTCTTGTTGCATTTAGAGTTGAATTCTCTTATCAAAGTAGAAATACTTTGTGGCGATTATTCTTCTCTTTTCCTAGCCTTCTAATCCACGTTTTTAGATACAAGTTATCTAAGGGTTTGGTAGGGCAGGTTCTTGTTTCCAATTACTGTTCAATATTTCTTGTGTGTTTACCATTCAAGGGGAGATATGACGCATCATCTTTTGCTCTGATACCAATTGATGCGAAACCCCAAGATTAAAGAATCTGAAACCCCAAAACACACATAAGAAGTATTGTAACAATAATTGGAAACAAGAACCCGCCCTACCAAGAATCAATCTCTTACAAAGGAATTGATCCCCCTTTATATAATGACTAGGGTTAGATCAAGAATCAATCTAAACCATTAAATATTAAGTAATCCTAAGGCTAAAAACTAACCCTAAAAACGAAAATAGCAAATATTACAAAACTCCCGTTATAATTCGAAAATAGCTAAATTACGAAACTGCCATTATAATTCAAAAATAGCTAAATTACGAAACTGCCACTATCATCCGAAAATAGCTAAAATTATGAAACTGCCATTATAAGATGCTTATTTTTAAAATGACGCCGTTTCGTCTCTGCAACTCCCGAGCATCATTATCACCTTCATCTCTTGCTTGGACATCATGCTTAAATAATCATTAGGCCTTGGAAAAGTGTTCAAGTCATTTGGAAACTTGAATAGATCTTTATCCATAATTCTCTTCACAAATTCAAGCATTCTCTCTTTGATCTTTTTAACTCGAGAACGCATCACTAGTTTACTAGGTAAGACGATGTCATCATCTTTTGCTCCAATGCTAGAATATGACTCTATGATGCCCGCATCAAAGTCTTTCTTTAAAATTTATAGTCAAACTTTCTTTGAGTGTTCATGTTTTGATTAATGAGCTAATAAATATATTTATAATTTGCAAAGGTGTATGAGTTGTTAATCTATTTCAGATTGATTGAAATAATATTAATGTATTATTATTAGAGCAAATTACACGTGGGGTACCTGAACTATCTCAGGTGTTACACTTAGGTACTTGAACTATTTTTCATGGCAAACAGATACTTGAACTAACAATTTTCAACGTTAATACTTTTTGTCATTTATGTCTAATTTTGTCCATTAAAATCACATGTAAAAAAAAACACAGGGGCAAAAAACGTTATTTTGTCTCTCTGTTCTTCCCTCTTCTTCGAAAGTTGCCAAAAAAATTAAGGAAAAAAACTTATCCTCCTTCTTCTTTTCCATCATTTTCCTTCTTGTCTATCATTTTCTTCTTTGATTCTCCCCTTTTGTAAATTTCGCAAACACAAGAAGAGAACACCAAAAAAAAAAAATTGAAAAGAGGCTATGGAATCCAGAGGCCACTGCCTCCTGGAAATCCCCACTGGCACCGGCAAGACCATTGCCCTTCTCTCCCTCATCACCAGCTACACTCTCTCAAAGCCTAACGCCCCTCTCAAGCTCATCTACTACACTCAAACCGTCCACGAGATGGAGAAGACCTTCGCTGAGCTCAGGCTTCTCCATGACTACCAGCTCTAGCATCTCAGCCCCCAAGCCTAGATCCTTGCTCTCGGCCTCTCCTTCTTCAAGAATCTCTGCGTCAATCCATGTGTACTTACTGCTGAGAATCGCAATTTTGTTGATGCCGCCTGTAGGAAGTTGACCGCCAGCAAGGTACGGGCCTTGGAGACCGAGGATCCTCAAGTTCCCACTTGTGAGTTCTTTGAACAATACGACAAGGTTGGCTCTGGTGAGCTGTCTTGCCATGTGGGGTTTATACATTGCAAGTACTCACTTAATTTTTTTTGGTTTGATTTATTTATTTTTATTTTTTATTGAAAGCTTGAAACTTTGATAGGCTATGGGATTTGGTTGTTTTTGAATCATATGTGGTTTATGCTGGACAACTAGGATTTGAGAGCATTGGAAAGGAGAAAGGATGGTGTCCATACTTCTTGGCTCATCATATGGTGCAGTTTGCAAATGTGGTGGTGAATTTTTCAGCAACATTTGGAGATTTCGAATAAGAGGGAAGAACTAAGAGACATAATGATGTTTTTTGCCCCTGTGTTTTTTTTTACATGTGGTCTGCACATGATTTTAACGGAAAAAATTGGACAGAAATGACAAAAAGTATTAACATTGTTGAAAATTGTTTGTAACATTCCGTTTTAAGAAAATACTACAAATTTTCAAAGTTGACCAAGTTTGACCGTGAGTGGGCCCATGGTTGACTTTTTGTGATGATATGCTTGGCTTTGACGGTGGTACCGTTGCGTAGAGCTAATTGATACGAGTCTGTAGACTAGTAGTATGCTTGATTTGAGGCTAAAACCGTGAAGTTATGGTTAAAATAGTGTGAGGGGCATGTTGGTAATTTTTCAAGATTGACATTAAAGAGTGAGAAATGATGAAATTGTCCTTCCCCATCTTCTTAAAATTTCCAGAAACGTCTGGAGGAAAAACACCCCTCGACTGGTTTCCTTCGCTGGCAACGGCCGTTTTCCAGCCAGCTCGGGCTGGAAACTACACGGAACCTAAAGCTGGCGATCTCCCCAACTCAACGACTCCAGTGACCACCCGTTGAAATGCCCAGGTTGCCAAGAAACAAAAGGAATCCGATCAACTCTCTTGTCTGAAATCGCCGGGCTTCGGTGAGAAGTCGGCCAACCCACCACCTGAGGATCAAAGCCGGCCATCTCCTCTACCCAGCTAGGTCGGCGAGCGCCCGTGAAACCCTGTGAGTCCCCGGGAAGCATGAAGAAACTGGCGAACCCGTTTCTCCTCTGGTCGCCGGATTTCGGTGGTTTCCGGTTGCAGGGTCGGTCCTTTCCCCCTATTTCGGACCCCCCGGACCAGAATCCACGATCCTTTCTTTCTGAATCCTCCTTAGTTGAGCGGTGCGAAAAGTTGGTGTCCGGCCGCAATTTTCCAGCCATTTTTTGGCCATCACCGGCGGCGATTGGGCAAAGTAAGATTGCTATTGATACCTACCCTTTTCAAGCTTCATTTTGATATATAATTTGCGTATTATAATTGGGTATTTGAAATTTACTTAATTTTGAGCTATATTGGTGATAACTGATAAAATGGAAATTGTTTGGTGATTTTTATTATCAATATATGAAGCTTGAGTTTAGGTTGAAGAACTATTATAAGTTGAGAACAATTATGAATTGTGGGTTGGAATGGTCTTTGAGGAATGTATTATCCATAAATAATTATGTATATAGAATGAATGTGTATAGTTTTGGAATGGTCGTTCACTGAAAGTGTGGATTTGATGTTTTATTGATGAGTGGTTGAATTGTGATTGGTAGATTAATTTAGAGGATATTTGTGATATAAATATGTATGTAATCATGTTTTGGTGGTTTTCTTTTAAGTTTAAGATTTATTAATAATTGTTGATGTGCTCTGTTATTTAATTGGGCGATGATTTATGCCTACAGATTGTTTACTTGGGCGAGAGATTATGCTGCCAAGCTATGGTTATTATCTGTTAAATTTGTTTGAAAAGCTTTGATGAAATTAAAAGTGATTAAAATATGATAAGTGAGGAATATGTGATGAACATATTAATATTTATGTGTTTTGCTTTGGTTAAGCTTCTTGTTAATTATTAGAGCTTATTTTGGATTATTGATGTGATGGAAAGTGGTTAGAAAATATATTTTTCGAGTTGACTTATGAATAGCAGTTGTATCAGAGGTGGCATATTTGGTGTAATTATGCTTTAAGAACTATAGGTAGCTTGATCCCTATTAATAAGGGTATGTAGGAAGCTCAGTTTTTCTAAACTGAGTACAGCTACGGAAAAATATAATTGATATATTTTATTTGAATGTTGAATTATTCTTTGAGATGTGATTACTGTGGAAAATGTTTGTAGGTAGATTGGATAAGGTATAGGAATGTTTTTTTTTTCTTGCAGTATTGTAATTTTTGTATTTGGGGAACGTAAAAAAAACAGACGAATGCTGCCGAAATTTTTAATAAAATTTCTAGCAGTAGAGAAAACTTTTCCATCTGCTAGATCTTAGTTATATTGATAATGGTTTAGTCAGAGATAAATGACTGCTTATTGGCTTAATAGAAATATTAAGTCATGCAGGTAGGATCTAGGTGGATTGAGTCCTGTCATTGTTAGTTCATGTATCTGTTTGCAACGAAAAATAGTTCAGGTACCTAAGTGTAACACCCGATATAGTTCAGATACTCCACGTATAATTTGCTCAATCATTATTATTATTTTATTATTTTCTCTGGAGTTGTTACTTTGATTAAATAAGTAATTGTCTAATGTGATGTCTATTTTTATGTTAAATTTTGTTATTGAAGTTATGCTGTTTTGTGGAAAGATGGAGTTAAGGTGGACTGGATTACATTTAGAAGTATTTTTGTTTGCAAGTTGAATTTTGTAAATTTTCAAAATGTCTTTAAAAGAGACAGGACTATAATGTTTTAAGGAAAATTCGCATTAAAAAGTTCTAATTTGAGTTCCAAGAGCTTATATTATTGGTAATTCTTCTTAATGGCTTAATTTGAATTTGAAAAATTAAGTCATACATGCAGGACTGTAAGTGAAATGGGTTGTGTCAATATAGTTACTTTGAATTTTTTTTTGGTAATTTTAATTTAAGTTTTTATTTATTGATTTAATTTAATATTTTTTACTGAAAATTATTTATTAAAAATGAAAAATTAATACATTTATAACATGTAATGAAGTAGATATATGATTAGTACATAAAATATTATAGCAGTCATTAACTATATTACAATAATCTAACAGACATATATACTTAATCGAATTCTGATAATAATTTTGAAAGAATAGAAATTTGGTTAATCAAATATATAGCCCAATCTTCTCTAATTTGTCTGTATAATCTTGCACCTTAATGGTACTATCAAATTGTGTAGGAAAAATTCATTATTATGCATTAACATACAAAATCGCTACCACCAATACCTAAAAGTAAAAGTAATTAATAAGAATATGGTAGATATAAAATTTGGACTGGAACAAATGGTTTACTTTTTGATCAGCTCACCAAAAAAAAAAAAAAAAGGTGGATTGCTTTTGGATCTTAGATTTCTAATTAATTAAAAATAATCTTTTACACTCTTTTTATTTTGAAAAAACAAAACAAAAAAACATATACATTGTAGAAGTTTAAAATGTAAATAAAATAACTTAAAAAAGGGTAAAAAGTAGTTTCATCAAGATCAAATTCAAAAGATGTGATACATGTTTATATTAACTCTGGAAAAATAAATGTGATTGGAAAGACAGTGAAATTGAGGTAGAGCCCAGAGCCATAAGGAAACACAACAAGAGGCTCAATCCAAGAAGAAAAAAGCCTATATAGAATTTCACTATTTTTCAGCTTTTCACTTATACTTTATATTTTCTCTTTCTATCTCTCAACAAAAATAATTGGCACTTTAAATGTGAATGAACAGCCACCACTCACACTTAAACCGTCATCATCTACACCTAAACTGGGACCAATGAATAAATAAAAGATGAATCAAAATCGCCACGCACACATATAAAACAAGTGAGAAATAACAAAATAAAAAATCAATCGCTAAAACTGGGTCAAAAACAACTATTACAATTGGAAATATCATAGTCCATAAAAAAAAAAATGAAACTCAAATTTAAACCAAAGGTAAAACTTGTAAACAAGCTAACTATAGAGTATACTTACTATTTGGAAAATGTAGCTTTTGTGGTGATTGTCAAGCCAAATGTGAGCAAAAACACACCAAATATGAGAGAGAAAAGAGAAAGGTGCCGAAGAAAAAGAAAACCTTTTGAGAAATGAGAGTAAAGTTGGAAAACCCTTGATGCGGAACTCCAAACTTAAGGAAACTGTAATCCCAACACACAAGATGATATGGTACAAACTCTAGGTAAAAAACCCGCCCTATAGAACCTTTAGATAACAATTGTATCTAGCAACACTAATTAGAAGGCAAAGAATGAAATTGAAATTCACCACAAAGTAAATACCTTTGATAAGAAGATCCATTCCCAATGCAACAAGTAGAAGAAGAACTATCCTCACTTGGAACACACAAGTCTTGTTGAAAATAAGAGTAGATTTCTCAATAATCAATAATCAAAGTTTTTTTTAACAAGCTAGTAACCTCCCCTTTATATAGATATTAGGGTTAGGTTAAGAATTAATTTAGACCATAAAATAATTAGGAAAGTAATCCTAAGGCTAAAAACTAACCCTAAATAAATATAATCCGAAAATAGAAATAATTACAAAACTGCCATTATAATCTGGAAAAAGCAATAATTACGAAATTGCCATTATAATCCGAAAATAGCGAAATTACGAAACTGCCATTGTAATCCGAAAATAGCTAAAATTACGTCGTCTCGTCTTTGCAACTACCGAGCAGCATTACCACCTTCATTCCTTGCTTGGACATCATGCTTAAATCATCATTATGCCTCATAAAAGTGTTTGGATCATGTGGATACTTGAATCGATCTTCATCAATTATTCTCTTCACAAGTCCAAGCATTCTCGCTTTGATCTTCTTAGCTCGAGAACGCATCACTGGTCCACTTGGCAGCACAATGTCTTCACCACGAACATCCATGCTAGAAAAGCGCTCGATGCCCACATCAACCCTAGTGAAATGATGATTCTTTAAACCTTGGTTAAGCATTTGGCTAGATACGACGAACAAAGAATGTCGTCCAATGACTCTAATATGACGCACATTGTTACATTCTATCAAATAGCCATACAACGTACATTTTGCATCCTATCAGATAGCCAAATACTATATAAATTTTCATCCTATTTGGACGGTGCAATTTCACTGATATATGGGCAAATTCTTGTGTTATTAGAGAATCAATCATTTAAAAGTTCATATTGCCTATAAGTTTATGATATAGTTCTAAACAATTTACTAGAATATTGAAAATTAATTGTAATCTTTTAAAGTAAAAGTATTTTAATTTATGATTTTGTGAGGTTGTCCTTGAAAGAAAAGAAAAAAGAAAAAATATAGTAGACATGGAATCTCATGCCTAGCTGGAAACTAATGATTAGCATAAAACTATTATAAAAATAATAATAATAATAATTTTAACCGTTCCGAACATAATTAATTCGGTAATCATGGGAATTAATTATAATTTAATAGACAATTTTAAGATCATAAAGGCATGAGACAATAATAAGGTATAAGTATGAGGTGAAAACTAAAGATAAACGAATTCATTATTCTTCTTACACACACATGAAAATTATTTGAAACCATACAGAAACTATTCTTACACAAGAATTACTCTTTCATTTACAAATTACATTCTCTTATTTCTTGAACTGACTTGAGCATTGGAGTATCTTTGGCAGGTATCACACTGGTGCTCTAACTTCTATTTTTTTTCTAGGAAGATTTATCACAATTTGGGAGGTGATAGAAAATTGGAATCATAGTTTAGCGCGCCAAATAGGTGATATTTCACATTTGATTCGTGACTATACTTCCACGTTCAAATCTTTATAAATTCTTGAGATCGGAAACTCAAGAATTTATCTTGTGATTGTAATTCGATTTCGAATCCCAAGGAAACACTGCTTTCACTTTCTGTTATTTATCTGACAGTTTCATAATTTATTCTAACGCTTATAACATCTTTTATGTATATATAGCATAATTGTATTTGTATTTTTGTATGAGATTTATATGTAGGTCCAACTACAAAATCATGCGACGCACCAAATAAAATGTCAACTAAGATACATTCAAATGCATTGCCGCATAACTCTTCAACCAACTAGCATGAAAGCAATCTAACTGGTTATTATTGTGCAGCACTTCAACCAAATCAACATGTATAAGCACTCCAATAAAAAGAGCATTGCTGCAAAACGTGGCTAGGGTGAAGACAATAGCGGTAATTGCGAGCGTAACGTTTCAGCTAGATGACGTGAAAGCAAATGTTAGAATACTCGGTCTAGACGGTGCAAAAGCTGTGGACGCCTCGACATCAAAGTTATCTACTTTCCAATATGTTCACACACTTCAGAAAGTGGGGGGCTACCTATACGGGTATAATGAATCACTCAATGACTCAAATAGCTAATAGTCCACACTCAGATTGATGACTCATATAGCTAATAGGCCATGCTCGAACTAACGACTCAGATAGCCAATAGTCAATGCTTGGACTGACAACTTGGATAACAGTTTAGCCCACTTCACAGGCTCAAAATTTCTGCTCGCACTTCATGGGCTCTAACAGAAAATTTTCGTCCCTAACAATCGGTCCACTTTGAAAACTTCTGCTCCTTTTCATGGGCTATAATAGGAAATTTTCGACCCTAACTATTGGGTCCACTTTGAGTTCAAATTCTAACTATAAGTTTCTTTTTCCGAAGGGCTCTTGTCAACAGGAGGAGGATTGTTTTCGAGGAGTGGCGGTTGAGATGAGGTGCCAGCTTGAAGTTGACTACACGCTTCGACGTTCTTGTCCTTAGAAGTTTTGCTCTCATCAGAGGAGATGTCATCATCTAGAATGATCTCCTCTCTTTGTCATTAGACTAAGAAAGTTTAGTTCAGTTGTCATTTATGGAAGAGCTCTTTGAACTTGTCACATTGCTTTCCCTTTGGTGACAACTTTTCCAAGTTTAACTTTAAGGGAGTTGAGTTGCCCTAGCCAATCCTTTCTTCTTCTTTTTCCCATGCATGCTTCTGATTATGCTTCGGCTCATTCCGCAATGATCTCGGTGGATTCCTTTGAACTGGAATCATGGTCGATGACTATGCTTTGGGGGTTCTAAAAGGTGTCACGAGTCTCATTGCAACATCTTCGTGATTGAGGTTGAAAATCTTCGATGCAAGTTAGTATTGTGTAGGGTGACTTAGCGCCTTAAGCAACCTTAAAGGTTTCTTTTCTCTTTTGGCCTCCAGTTTTTCTAGTTTCTTTTGAGGCTCATCAGCAGTGAGCTTGGCTAAAGAAATAGTTTTCTTCTCCATCGCTTCGATGAGTTTCGAAGGGATATTCGATCATAAGTGAGTCCAACCATAAAAATTTAATTTGAAGCAACTCTAGCCGTCATAATTTGATACAAAGCACTTTAAGAAACAAATTTACAAATTTAAAGACATTATTCCTTGACAAAAGCCTTAGATTTTGATGTGGGCATTGAGTGCTCTTCTAGCTTGGATGTTCGTGATAAGAACATTACGTTGTCAAGTGGACCGGTGACGCGTTCTCGAGCTAAGAAGATCAAAGAGGGAATACTTGGACTTGTGAAAAGAATTATGGATGAAGATCGATTCAAGTTTCCAAATGATTTGAACACTTTTCTGAGGCCTAACGATGACTTAAGCATGTTGTCCAAGCAAAGGATGAAAATCGTAATGATGCTCGAGAGTTGCGGAGACGAAACGGCATCATTTTAAAAATAAACAACTTAGAATGGCAATTTCGTAATTTTAGCTATATTTGGATGATAATGGCAGTTTCGTAATTTAGCTATTTTCAGATGATAATGGCAGTTTCTTAATTTAGCTATTTTCATATTATAATGGCAGTTTTGTAATTTTTACTATTTTCGTTTTTAGAGTTAGTTTTCAACCTTAGGATTACTTTCTTAATATTTAATGGTTTAGATTGATTCTTGATCTAACCCTAATCCTTATATAAAGGGGAATCAATTCTTTTGTAAGAGAGATTTGAGTTTTTAATCAATTGAGAGAATTAATTTTCTTATTGCTCCTAGAAGTGTTCTTGCAAGGTGAGGAATCAATTTCTTCTTCTTGTTGCATTAGGAGTTGAATTATCTTATCAAAGTAGAAATACTTTGTGGCGATTATTCTTCTATTTTCCTAGCCTTCTAATCCACGTTTTTAGATACAAGTTATCTAAGGGTTTGGTAGGGCGGGTTCTTGTTTCCAATTACTATTCAATATTTCTTGTATGTTTGGGGTTTCGGATTCTTTAATCTTGGGGTTCCGCATCAATTGGTATTAGAACATTGGTTGAGATAAGTACCTATCTATCTTTGTTTTCAATTTCTTTGTGTTCTTCATTCATAATACTTTGATTCCCAAAAGAAAAAAAAAAGTTGTGTTTGATCTGTGCGTCTTTTTTTTTATCTTGTTGATTAGAGATTTTTTTTTATTCAAAGAAGAGAACAAGTAAAAAAAAAAAAAACCCTAATCGCACTACAGGCGCCTGGGGTTGCACCTTGGGTCATACCTGGGCAGGTTTTGAGATTGTGATAATTGTTTTTCTTGCTTTGATTTGTCATGTTTAACTCTAAAGTGCAACTTGATTCTGGAGATTGTGAGTGGTAAAAGGCTTGCGTGCTGAGCACATTGAGGGTAAAAGCAAAAATTGTGTGAAACACGAGCATAGTTACCATTAAGAAGATTGAAACACGTGAGGGAGAGAAGTAAGGATTTTCTTTTTACTAATCTTGTCTTGTAGAAACTAAGATGTCAAGAAGAGAAGGAAAAGAAGCCGCTCATTCCGAGGAAGAGCACGAAAAGGAGATGACACCGGACATGAAGCTCTTATACAAGGCCTTCACAGGAGAATTGCGAAGGTTAAACATGAAGATGGATGAATTAAATGATAAGGTAAATGAAGTCTCTATGACCGCCACAAATAACCCAAGGAGAGATGGTTCGGGGACTAGAGATATAAAACTATCGGTTTCTGAGGATGATGAAGTCTCAAATCATTCAATGAGGAGATGTCCAAGGAGGGAGGAACCAAGGGCTAGGAGACATGAGCCGAGAGAAAGAAGGGACGACAACATAAGCTCCATAAAGATGCAAATACCACCATTCAAGGGGAGACATGACGCTGAAGTATATTTGGAGTGGGAAAGCAAGGTTAAACTAATTTTTGCTTGCCACAACTACTCGGATGAGAAGGTAAGACTCGCCGCTGTAGAGTTTACCGATTATGCTTTGGTTTGGTGGGAACAATTGTTGCAGACTAGGAAGAGATATGGTGAAGATCCAATTGAACTTGGGGCGACATGAAAAGGGTGATGAGAAGAAGATTTGTACCATCTTCTTATTACCGGGAGGTACACCAAAAGTTGCAGCGGCTCTTTCAAAGAACAAGGACGATAGAAGATGCTTCTAATCTGAGCCAATATAGATGAGGAACGAGAGGCTTCCATGGCTCGATTCTTAAGTGGACTCAATAGAGAGATTGCCAACACTTTGGAACTACATCCATATGTAGAGATAGAAGACTTGGTGAACATGGCAATCAAGGTGGAAAAGCAACTTAAAAGAAAAGGGACTACTCGAAGCTTCTCAGCTTCGATTTCAAGAATAAGGATAAGAGTGCCAGCACACCTAAAGGTACTCCTAATTCTTCTTCTTCTTCTACTACCACTACTAGACATAGGGAGATAAAGTGTTTTAAATGTCAAGGGTTAGGACATATTGCTTCTGAATGTCCTAATAAGAAGACTATGTTGTTGAAGGGTAGTGAAATTGTTTCAGAGTCTGAGAATGATAGTGATAACGAGGTGCCACCATTGGAGGATAATTCTAGTGATAAGGAGAACATAGAGTATGCTATGAAGGGAGAGTCTCTAGTTGTTAGGCGAGCCTTAAACCTTAAAGTTAAGGAGGAGAGTCTAGAGCAAAGGGAGAATATCTTTCACACTAGATTTATGGTGGGTGGAAAAATTTGCAGTTTGATAGTGGATGGAGGAAGTTGTGCCAATGTAGCTAGCACTACTTTGGTAGAGAAATTGGGCTTGAAATGTGAGAAGCATCCTAATCCCTATAGGTTACAATGGTTGAATGACAGTGGGGAAGTGAAGGTAACCAAACAAGTGAAGGTTGCTTTCGAAATTGGAAAGTATGTTGATGAGGTTGTGTGTGATGTAGTACCTATGCAAGCCGGGCACATTTTGTTGGGTAGGCCGTGGCAATTCGATAGGAGAGTTGTTCATGATGGGCATAGGAATAGGTATGCTTTTGAGTACAAGGGGAAGAAGCACACTCTAGCACCTCTATCTCCAAAAGAGGTGTACCTTGATCAATTGAAGATGAATAAACCTACAAATGAGGATATGGGAAGTGAGACTAACAAAAAGAATGAGGGAAAAGAGGCCATGAGAGAAAAGAAAAAAAAAATAAAGGCCCAATGGAGAGTCAAAACACTTGTGAGAAAAACATGAGTGAAGTGAGGAGTGAAAAGAAAAAGAATTTCTATGCAAAAATGAGAGATGTGAAAGCAGCATGCTTATGCAAGAGAGCACTAGTTCTCGTGAGGTTTAGGGAGTTTTATTTTTCTGAAGCTAACCTTAACCCATGTTTGCCTAGTATTTTTGTTTCTTTGTTGAAGGAATTTGAAGAAGTTTTCCTGGAGGAATTGCCCAAAGGATTACCAATAATAAGGGGCATTGAACATCAAATAGACTTGGTGCCTCGAGCGAGCCTTCCAAACCGACCGGCATATAGAAGCAACCCTGAGGAAACGAAGGAACTTCAAAGGCAAGTGGAGGAGCTATTGGCATTAGGATATGTGCGGGAAAGCTTAAGCCCATGTGCTGTACCGGTGTTGTTGGTTCCTAAGAAGGATGACACGTGGAGAATGTGCGTGGATTGCAGAGCCATCAACAAGATTACGGTAAAGTATCGTTTCCCTATACCTAGGTTAGATGACATGTTGGATGAATTGCATGGTTCTTGTGTGTTCACTAAAATATACTTGAAAAGTGGATACCACCAAATTAGGATGAAACCTGGGGATGAATGGAAAACTGCATTTAGGACTAAGTATGGTTTATATGAATGATAAGTTATGCCTTTTGGCTTGACTACTGCGCCTAGTACCTTTATGAGACTAATGAACCATATCCTAAAAATTTTTATAGGGAAATTCGTGGTTGTCTATTTTGATGACATATTGATTTATAGTAAAAATCTAGATGACCATGGAGAGCATGTTAGGGCAGTTTTAGAAGTTCTTAAGGAGGAAAAGTTATTTGCCAACCTTAAAAAGTGTACTTTTTTCATTGATCGACTAATATTTCTTGGCTTTGTTGTGAGTGCACGTGGTGTTGAGGTTGATGAGGAAAAGGTGAAAGCTATCCGAGAATGGCCCACACCTAAGAGTGTTTCTGAGGTAAGAAGTTTTCATGGACTAGCTGGGTTCTACAGAAGGTTTGTGAAGGACTTTTCTACCATAGCGGCACCATTGAATGAGATTGTCAAAAAAGAGGTAGGGTATAAATGGGGTAAGGACCAAGGATAGCTTTTCAAACTCTAAAAGATAAGTTATGTTCTGCTCCTATTCTTGTATTACCTAATTTTGACAAAACTTTTGAAATTGAATGTGATGCTTCTGGGATTGGTATAGGTGCTGTTTTATTGCAGGAAAAACGTCCCATAGCATATTTTAGTGAGAAATTGAATGGAGCACAACTCAACTACTCGACGTATGACAAAGAGTTGTATGCCATTTTCCGTGCTTTAGAGGTGTGGCAGCATTACTTGTTCCCGAAGGAGTTTGTGATTCACACTGATCATGAGTCGTTGAAGCATATCAAGGGGCAAGGAAAGCTCAACAAGAGGCATGCACGATGGGTTGAGTTCATAGAGACCTTTCCGTACGTGATTTGTTACAAGCAAGGTAAGGAGAATGTGGTGGCCGATGCTTTGTCTCGGAGGTATGTCTTAATCACTACTCTTACTTCTAAGCTCTTGGGTTTTGAACAATTAAAAGACATGTATGCTAGTGATGATGATTTTGGTGAAATATATGCTGCATGTGAAAATGGTGCTTTTAATAAATTCTATAAACATGAAGGATTTCTGTTTCGTGGACATAGGATATGCGTGCCCAATTGTTCGATTAGAGAATTGCTTGTTAGAGAGTCACATAGTGGTGGTCTCATGGGGCATTTTGGTGTGCATAAGACCTTAGATATTTTATCTGAACATTTCTTTTGGCCACACATGCGTAGGGATGTTGAAAAAATATGTGCTAAATGTATTGCATGTAGACAGGCTAAATCTAGGTCTATGCCACATGGTTTGTACACCCCTCTTCCTGTGCCAACGGAACCATGGGTTGATATCTCCATGGATTTTGTTCTTGGGTTGCCGAGAACTAGGAAGGGTCGTGATAGTATATTTGTTGTTGTGGATAGATTTAGTAAAATGGCGCACTTCATTGCTTGCCATAAAACTGATGATGCAACAAATATAGCTGACTTATTCTTTAGAGATGTAGTGAGATTGCATGGGGTACCTAGGACAATAGTCTCGGATAGAGATGTCAAGTTCTTGAGTCACTTTTGGAAAGTTTTGTGGGGAAAGTTGGGTACTAAGCTTTTGTATTCTACTACTTGTCATCCACAAACCGATGGACAAACGGAAGTGGTGAATAGAACTTTAGGTGCTTTACTGCGTTCTGTAGTTGGTAAAAACTTAAAATCTTGGGAAGATTGTTTGCCTTTTCTTGAATTTGCTTATAAATGTACTATTCATTCTTCTACTGGATTTTCACCATTTGAGATTGTATATATCTTTAATCCTTTAACTGTATTGGATTTGATGCCTTTACCTTTGAGTGAACTTGCTAACTTAGATGGACAAAAGAAGGCGGACTTAGTTAAAGCTATACACGAGAAGGCCCGACTACAGATTGAGAAGAGGAATAAGTTAACTGTGCAAAAGGCTAAAAAAGGGCGCAAACAAGTGATATTTGAACCAGGTGATTGGGTTTGGGTACATTTAAGGAAGGAAAGGTTTCCTAACAAAAGGATGTCTAAGTTGGATGCTAGAGGTAATGGACCTTTTCAAGTGCTCGAGAGAATCAATGACAGTGCATACAAGATTGATCTTCCAGGTGAGTATAATGTGTCTGCATCATTTAATGTTGCTGATCTTTCTCCTTTTGACAAGGATGCATATTCGAGGACGAATCTTTTTGAAGAGGGAGGGAATGATGTGGGCATCGAGCGCTCTTCTAGAATGGATGTTCGTGATAAGGACATTACGTTGCCAAGTGGACCAGTGACGCGTTCTCGAGCTAAGAAGATCAAAGAGGGAATGCTTGGACTTGTGAAAAGAATTATGGATGAAGATCGATTCAAGTTTCCAAATGATTTGAACACTTTTCCGAGGCCTAATGATGATTTAAGCATGTTGTCCAAGCAAGGGATGAAAGTCGTAATGATGCTCGAGAGTTGAGGAGATGAAACGGCATCATTTTAAAAATAAACAACTTAGAATGGCACTTTCGTAATTTTAGCAATTTTTGGGATGATAATGGCATTTTCGTAAATTAGCTATTTTCGGATGATAATGGCAGTTTCATAATTTAGCTATTTCCGGATTATAATGGCAGTTTTGTAATTTTTGCTATTTTCGTTTTTAGGGTTAGTTTTCAACCTTAGGATCACTTTCTTAATATTTAATGGTTTAGATTGATTTTTGATCTACCCCTAGTCCTTATATAATGGGGGATCAATTCTTTTGTAAGACATATTTGAGTTTTTAATCAATTGAGAGAATTAATTTTCCTATTGCTCCCAGGAGTAAAGAATCCGAAGATTAAAGAATCCGAAGAATCAATTGATGCGGAACCCCAAGATTAAAGAATCTGAAACCCCAAACATACAAAAAATATTGAACAGTAATTGGAAACAAGAACCCGCCTTACCAAACCCTTAGATAACTTGTATCTAAAAACGTGGATTAGAAGGCTAGGGAAAGAGAAGAATAATCGTCACAAAGTATTTCTACTTTGATAAGATAATTCAACTCCTAATGCAACAAGAAGAAGAAATTGATTCCTCACCTTGTAAGAATACTCCTGGGAGCAATAGGAAAATTAATTCTCTCAATTGATTAAAAACTCAAATCTGTCTTACAAAAGAATTGATCCCACATTATATAAGGACTAGGGGTAGATCAAGAATCAATCTAAATCATTAAATATTAAGAAAGTAATCCGAAGGTTGAAAACTAACCCTAAAAATGAAAATAGCAAAAATTACAAAATTGCCATTATAATTCGAAAATAGCTAAATTACGAAACTGCCATTATCATCCGAAAATAGCTAATTTACGAAACTGCCATTATCATCC
>QANX01005661.1:0-92018 GCA_003254975.1 Ochetophila trinervis
TACTTTATAATATAAATTTATTTAATTACTTTTAAATATTAACATTAATTATATTAGAAAAGAAAAACTAATTCTTTTTAAATTAAATTTTGGGAATTAAATTTTCTCCGCAAATTGACGTTTCCCTAACGAAGCATAGGGGTATGTGTTCGGTGATATCATCTCTTGCTCTGGCTCTTTAAGCCACGTTTTTATTTCGTGCACTCTTTTACTGCAGTTTTAACAAAATAAATAAATAATTATACCAAAAGAAACAAAATAAATAAAATAAAGTTTTGTTCTGACTTCTGACATAAATAATTGAAGGGCCGAATCATGTATACAGTTTTGTCGCCAAGTGGGGCTTTTTTTTATAACTTAATTTATAATTTGTCAGATATTATTGAGTTTGATGGCATTCGATTTGCCGATCAAAAAAAAAATTGGTATTCGATTTTCTATTTCATCTGTACTCGAATTTATACTATCTTGGTCAAAGTCTAAATACCTTACCATTTTCAGTAAACGGTTATTAGGTATGTGACTGTATTCAAGGACTAACAATTATCTTATTTAATTGGAAATATGCTAATGAGCTAATCTAAGAAATAATCCCAATGTTGATATTGTTTAGCTTTAAAAAGGGACAAAAAGTTTTAATCCAACTATTTTTTGTTCATTTTCATATACAAGAAGAAAAACATGATAGTACTGGTTATCTAAGAAGTAAAATGACCATAAGTTGGTTTTTTCTAGTCAGCAATTTTGTGGTATATATGTGAAATCGTAATATATGTTAACGTATTTGTCTATTTATCAAAGAAACAAGGATAGATTTTACCAAAAAAAGAAAGGATGGATCGATGAAAATGTGAATGATGAAAGCTGTTTATTGAAGTTTGAAAAATTGCAAATAGCACGTATTTGTCTTTTTTTTTTTTTTTAGATTCTGACGGTGGTGCAGGGAATATGGGAAAAGAACAATTATTAGATTATTTTTTGGTGAATTCAAATATTAGATGCTATGTCAAAAGGCTGACTTGACTCGGTGTATTTCATTTCATTTTACTTTTTTTTTTCTTGTAAGATTCATTTTCACTTTTTTTTTTAATTTTTTTTTATGCATCTAATAAGATTCATTAGTCATCAAGAAAAAATGAAAATGAATTTTTTAGCTAACTGGTTTATGCAAATTCCATTTCTAATGGAGCTATTTTGATATATATATATATATATATATATATATATATAAAAACTCTAATAAAAAAATAATTGTCCACTAAAGCAGAAATTTATACTTCACAAATCAAATTTATTCCCTAATTTCTATACTTTTTCAATTACAAAACTTAGCGGTATTAAAAAAAATCAAATCCAATAAAACAAAATAAAGACAACATAGCACCGCATTGATTAAGATAGACATTAATTTAATATCAAGTACAAAACAAAAATAGATAAAACAAAAAACAACAGCTTAAAAGTTAATGAAGAAAAAAATATAATTGAAATTTTGAAAAGAAATACAACCATGAAAAATATTATAAAATTTTAATAAATACTATTTAAAATTCAAACTAAATAAGCAATAAATAATTACAATATTTATCATTTATATCATATCATATAAAATCAAATATTATATTATATTTTTATTTTTATTATATGATTTAAAATGCTAAATATTAATTTTAAAAATCAACACTTTGAAAGTTTATTAATTTTTTTTTAAGGTTCAAACACAATTTTGTTAATAGAATTACTACATATGTATAATAAGTACAATATAGATAGTATAAAAAAAAAAATGGGAGGGCCATAGCCCTTGCCCGTCCCCTCTAGAACCGCTCCTAACTGATATTCTTTTTCATATGTAGATCTGTTTATATTATGTTTAATTTTTTTTAGACTATTTTTAAATTTTTGAACATATTTTTATATTTGATAGAATTGTTCAATTTTTTAACTATGATACTAAATTAAATATTTATTGATCTCTTAAATTTTAGCTATTAAAAATTATCATATTTTTTATCTAATAGCTAACACATACAACCTAACAATATTAACTAGGTCTGAGTGGATTAAATCCAAATTACATAAATCAAAAGCATTTATAAGTCAAAAGCATTTATAAGAAAGAAAATAACAATATTAAATGCACTTAAATACAGAAAAAACCAGCTAAATTTTCACATTTATATATAAATATAATAGTTAAAATTTAAATTTTAATAGTTTTTTTTAATTTAAATATTTTTTTTTAGCTGCTACTAAAAAAACAAGATTACCAAAAAAAAACACAAAAAAGTGACAAATTCGAATATTTTGAAGAGAGAGCCAAAAGAAGAGAGAATCTTGGGCTTTTAATGATCATCGTCCCCACTGAGTTTAAGTTCATAGCTGCCCCTTCCGCACCTCACATTTTACCAGACACTGTGTCAAACCAATCAATGCTGGTTCAAGTACGGACCCATGGACATTTCTAATAAACCAACCCACTCAACCTACCCATTCCAAGTGGCCAACTCAATCATTTGATCTTTTTTAATTTTATCTTCTTACTTTATCATTATTACATCGATTTTTTCAAAAGTAAATTGTTCACAATTATTTCTTAGAATATAATTGATTTTAATTAATATTGAATAGTTTGAGGCAGCTAGTTTTTTATTAAAATATTTATTTTATAGATTTAATTTACATCCAAATTCATAACTAAATGAATTAATAAAATGAACTTGACAATATAAATATATAATCTAATTCAGATGATATATCTTCAATCTTTTAAATTGATAGTAAATAAATTTGGTCATCTAAAACATCATATTAAATATATATAATCCGAAGAGACTAAATAATTGAGCATTTACTTTCAAAATTAAAGAATATTTATCCTTAAAAAGTTAAATATATCTTTACTTGGAAAAAAAAAACTTATATACGTATGTTATATTTATAATGTGGTTCAATATACTATTCACGGCCATGCTATAAATTTTGAAGTGCCGATAAACTTGTTATTTTATCGTTGACATGTCATATATAAATAATTGAATTAACGTGGCATTATAATTGTAAGACTCTTTCTTTCTCACCTAAAGACCATTGCTTATACATATATATATATATATATATATATATATATATATAGGGAGATAAAGAGAGAGAGATAAACAATATAATGAGTTATCTAGTCCATGTTACTATATTAAATGATAATATAACATATGAATTTTGTTATTTTTAACCACTAGTTATGAATTATTAGTAGACTTACATTTTATATGACATTTTAAATGCTACTTTAAAAGGTTCACTTTTACTCATTAGGATTTTAGTATTAAAAATTAAAATCAAATCAAATGTTTCAAATTAAAATTTGCTACATAAATTGTTGTTTCATTGGTGACAAATAGTAAAACTATTGTGCCACGTTATCATCTGGAATAATAATATTGACTAAGAAGTCAATTAGATCATTTATAATTTTGGTAAATTCAACTAGCTCATGTTATTATACTAAATGATGATATGACACATAAATTTTGTTATTTTCAACCACTAGTGATGAATTACTAGTATAGCGCACATTTTAAATATTACTTTTAAATGGTTCACTTTCACTTATTAGGAATTTAGTATTAAAAAGTAAAATCAAATCAAATCAAATGTTTCCAATTAAAATTTGCTACATAAATTATTGTGTCATTGGTGACAAATAGTAAAACTATTTTGCCATGTTATCATCTGGAATAATAATATTGACTAAGAAGCCAATTAGATCAATTATTTTTATTTTTTTGGTAAATTCAACTAGATCATTATTGTATATACATAGAGTTTTGTTATAATAGACTATACTATTGTGAGCTTTTGTGGGCTCTTAGTCAAAACAGATTTCATTTGATATGTAAATCTAACCATTTTTATTCATTTGATCTCATTGACTCTCTTCATATCTTATAAACATTGATTCTCTCATTTTACTCTTTTTTAAATCCAGCCTAATAGTATATGAGCAATAACACTTAGTATATGATAATTTTCGCGTTGAATGGAGATTCAATGAGTAGCAATGAGAATGAAAAAGTCTTAATTTTGTAATAGTGATAAAAAAAATATCATGCAAAAGAGATAGCTCATATAAAAACATATTCAATGCACTCTCTAAAAGTTTTAATTTTTTTATTTTAAATAGCCTTCTTTATTTTTTGAACTCCAACACACTTTTTAAATGAAGAAGTTAAAATAGAGAATAAAATTTGGATTTCTACATTTAAAGAGCCAACTCCACTTTTTATATAAATTTTTTAATGTATTTATTTATTATTTTACAGTTTTCAATGCACAATTATAATTATATTTAATTTTATATTCTTTTTCTTTTATATTTATATAAATATTTTTCTAGTTGTATATTCTATATATTGAAAATAAAAAATAAAAAGTGGTGATAAAGAATCCTATTGAAGTTGAATAAAATATTATACAATTTATTTTATAAAAATTTTAAATATACTTTTTATTTTAAAAATTATACTTTTTAAAAATAAAGAACATAATTAAAAATGCTCTAAGCCCACCATTGTATACAAATCCATATTTATAAGGTGGTTAAGTGATATTTGTTATTTACGTTGGACTTTAAATTAAACACACATCCCTATTACTCTCGGTGCTTTGTGTAAATGAAAATAGCTCCATTAAACGCTATCTCATCTCATAGATGTGGGTGGCTTTGGCAAGTGCTAAAACCATTGAAAATAAATCTTCCGATCAGAAGTTCAATTCTCCCTAAATACACAAGCTTTTTTCCTCCAATTTCTAATAAAAAAGATGAGGGTGGACATATATTTTTTTTTGGTGAAATGAGGGTGGACATATATAGTTATACAGGAATACATAAGATTATTTTTTGGACGTCACATATGAATGTTTGAGTGATGCTTTATTGCTAGGATGGAAATTTATAATTATAAATATTCATATGTATATATATACATATATATATTTAAAATGACAGATATTTTCATCCATTATATCGATTTATCATTTTTTAATTTCAACTACAGTTTTCACTTTTTATTGAAATAAATCGATCAAAATAGTAATACTGCGTTTCCAACTTTCTTACTGAAGGATACTAAACTGTCTTTAAAAATTAAAAAAAGAAAAAAGGACACCTATATAATTCCAAATTGTTATATCATTTCTTGGTAGCCAAAAAGAAAAAAGTGCAAAAGAAAATCACAAAGAATTAAGAGTAATCTATAGAAATAGGAGTTTGGATAAGTAATAGCTTTTTTTTCCTTTCTTTTCTGGTTTCTGTAGTTAACATAATCAATTATTGATAACGGGGCTTCAATTCTAGGTGAAAAGCTTTACAAAATGCTAATAATAAAATACATTTATGAAGCTTTAATTTTAGGTGGTTGTTAGGCAATTCTGTACTTGGCCCACAAAAGATGCCAAGAAATGAGGATCACAAAAAATGTTCGGCACATGTAAAAATATATATATATTATTTTTTTCTTTTTAATCTCCAACAAAATTTTGGTTAGAGAAAACGGTGTTCAGCTACTTAAAAATGCTGAAATATTTTAGTTTTTTTTTTTCGGTGAATTCTGAAATATTTTAGTTTTTTTTTTCGGTGAATTCTGAAATATTTTAGTGGGACTAACGTATACACGTTTATGTCATATGTATGCATAAACTTCACAATGTAGAGTTCACATGCATGTGAAATGAGTATCTCATATTTCCGTCTCACTTGCTCCTAAGAATGGCCTTTACGTCTCTTCCATATCTTTCTTGTTTTATGATTTCAAGCTGCTTGTATGTTCCATCTACATCTTAATACATCCCACAGTCCATACCTACTGTGCTTTCTGCGAGGCATTCTTGTTTTAAGGCGGAGGCGTTAACAATCTATCCCAAACACTAAACAGCACAGAAAACAAGAGCACAACTATATCATGGGCTAATCAAAATGTATCTCATTGAACCCGTAAACGGAGCCAAAGCCCACCATGAAGGACCTAGATAGGCACACATTTTTTTAAATTATAAATAATAAAAACAATCTCACATAACCAGGACTGTCACTGTCATAACAAATTCCATGAATCTTCCACTTTAGAACTATAATGTTACCACATAACAACATACACAACTATTATTGGTAACAGTTCCAAAGCCAGGTTCTGGGTTAATCTTAGACTAGCTACGAATTTGAGCAAGCTTGAAATTTATTGTATCGATCATTTATTTATTTTTCCAACTTAATTTAAGAAAAGAGAAAAAGAAGTATCATCTTCAACCTGAAATTTTAGACAGCAAAATTTTGTAGACCTGCTACAAAAATTTAAACAGCTCAGAATGAGTTCGGAGAGTTAAAATTGGAAAATATAAAAAAATACATATATTACTATAATTTGCTACAAAAATGAAGGGGACAATTCCCCAGTTTACAAAGCATTTGCAGATGATTTTTTCCTTTTTGGTTTCTCTGTGTCCTCGCTGTCGTTTCCTCTCTTAGTTCCACCTCTACGACGGTTTTTAGATCCCTGTCATCAGAAGAATGAAATATCCATTAGCCACTACCACAACATTTTTAGACTTTAGCACTAGGGGACACATAGCAAACTGGCATAATGCATGTTCCAGATTCTTAAGAAATATTATAAATCACCAAGAAATAAAATTCCCAAAACTGCAAAAAAGAAAAATAGAAAACAAAAGAGAATGGTTGAGGGGCTAAAAAGTAAAAGCAAGAAGCCAGAATACCTCAGCAGTGAAAGTCTTGAGAGGATCTCTACTTTTTCTGAAATTTCTATTGGATCTGTGGTGACGTGCAGACTGTGTTTTTCCCATTGCTGCCCTAGCAAGCTTCACTATATTGCTGGCTTCTTGAGTTTTTGGATCCACGAGGTAATCAGGCACATCGCGTAGATGAGGAGCAAGGGGCTTCTTGCTAAGAACCTTATCGTGCTTCAACAAATCTGTTCAGTAAACAAGTTCATTGCTAGCAGCATTAGACAGGAAATCAAACTGAAATATAATCACTGGAATCCTAACACAGACAACTACCAGATTTCATTACCTAAATCCTTAGTATTAACTTCGAAATGAGCCTTCAACCTAAACACAGAAAAGCAGATCATGATGAAAACAAATATCAAAAGACATTATAGAAAAATTTTAGTCCAACGTAAAAAGGAAGGAAAACTTAGGTACACATACACATAAGTTAGTCACTTCAACTAAACTCCGCAACATGCTTTACAGGAAAATAAAGACATTCAAACAGTGCAATCTACATCAAGTGGGAAATAAAAGACAACATATTGTCTAAAAGTCATAAATCTAATATTGCAAGAACTTGGAAGGAAAAGACTTCATATAAGTAAAACAAAGCAATAATCAAGAAAAACTCACTTTTCAGAATTGAGAATTTCATTCCTTAAATCTTGAGCTCGAGATTCTCGGACAGCAACTTTAGTGACACTCTTTGCAATATCCTACAAAAGATGAGTATTTTTGTCGATTATATATGCTCCCTTAAGTTGTCATTTTATCATACAAAACACCCCACACAATTTCAGATTATAGATTTAGCAATTTGAGAGGTCAATTGAAAGAAATTTAAATAAATAAAGACTAAAACTGGAAAACCAAATGCATTACCAGAACCTAAAAAAGTGAATTGAGTTCACCCAGACTCTGTGAGCAATGGAGATCCAAGGAATTAAATGAAAAGAACAGATACAATGCAAACTTTAAACAGGGTTTATATACAAGAGATACTGTTCAAGACAGGCCAGAGAACTTGCAATTCAAATTGTTTGTTAATGTATGACAATTTATGACCACGATCATAAGGAGCTCTTTACTACATGTTTCTTTATCGCAACATTTATATGAAATTCTGAGCTGCCGAATTCTTTATTTACTTCCTATTTGTTAGAAAAACGATGGAAAATTAACTGATAACGTTCAAAGCAGTTCCATTAATAAGAGGTATCATATCTTGGAAAAACACATCCATGGACAATTAAAGACTATCAGCAACCACTTTGTGCTATAATATAATAAAAGAGGTTTTCGCATCACAAAAGATAGAATCATATCTTCACCTCAGCTCTATATCGTAAAGACTCCACCGCATTCTTCGTCAGTAAAGGAAAAGGAGTTATTAAGCTGGAGTCCTTGTTTTCGTCATCCCCTAAAAAGGACTTTATTTCTTCAAATATTTCCATCTCATCTGGAGAAACCTGTTAAGAATGCAAGTTTTAGAATTAAACAAGAAGTATGATATAGTTATTACAATGTACAGCAGCAACGATTCAGCAGGGCAGATACTAATTTCCGCAACAAACTCACAATTGAGATAGAAGCACCAGTATTGTATGCTCTTCCAGTACGTCCAATACGATGCACATATCCTGCAGCACTTCGAGGCATTTCAAAATTGATAACCTACAAATGAGGGAAAGTACATGTTGTTCTCATACACCCAGTGTTCAACAGGGTACAAGTAACAGAGGACCTTAGAAATATAAGAATTTGGTTCCCCATATGTAACTGTACTAAAACGTAACATTTGCTTACCGTGTATACATTTTTAAAGTCAATTCCCCGAACTACTCCAAATTCAGAGTCTAATTTTTGCTTGGCATGCTTCCTAGATTTTTTTGTTTTAACATTATTCTCTTCATTGGCTTCTTCCTTCTCTTTTGTTTCGCTGACATCAGTTGCTATCAAGTAATCAAAAAGCCCAGCATTGAATTCCTGTAGACAATACAAGATCAGGATACTGCTTTATTAGCATATGTGACCATAAAGAGACCATCCTAAAATTATTCTCCAAATGGAAAGTAGCAAGTAACCACCTCAAGCAATAAGATAACCCAACATAAATCACGAAAGACTTGCAATATTAGTAAATAGCGTGTGTGGCAAACCTCAAGAATATGAAGACGAGAATTTTGCGGCAACTCAGCATTTAGAACAGCAGACTTAATTCCGAACTGTAAAAAGATAAACAATTAAGTTAGGACCAGTGAAATAATAATAACAACCAAAATAGTATGAAGAAAGAAATTAATTTTGAGCTTGTAAGATAGAGGTTCTCTTCATGTATTCAGTTTTACTAATACCACTGGTTAGTTTAGGCATTCTGTCACACCCCAACATATGGTTTATAACTCATAACATATTTAAGCTTGAAGGAGAAAGCAATGCAAAAAATAAAACTGTAATAGATATATGTTTACTCTCTCTCTAACTGGATTGCAGTTGACTCTAAGCATCTATGAGTAAAATAGAATCCAGATTTTGAAAATTCAATTTTTATAGAATAAATTACCCTGCAGGGTTTCAGTTGATTGTATATATCTATGTGTACATGGCATTGTAAATTTGAAGAGCAATCAATTGTCATACATACATATATACATACATATACATATATATATATAACTAATTTGCAAGAATTGATCATACCTTTTCCAGAAAGAGTCTCAATCTAAATCCCATATCAATTGTATTAGTAAAAATGAGAACTTTTTTTTGAACCAACTCCAACTTCAAGAGGGAAAGAATGTGGAGTAATTTGTCACGAGCAATGCATGATATCTAGGTTACAATGAAGAAAAAAAGGTAAGCGTGTTAATTTTATGATACTTCATTTGAACCATAAGTCAAAAAGCCAAGGAAAGAAGAAGTATATTTCCATAGCTTTTAAGAACACAATTCTTACCCAAAATTGCTGAACATTTTTTGGGATAACCTCATCCTTACTATCTTCCACTTCTGGCAATGTCAAAATAAAAGGATTGTGCAGTATCAGCTTCTTCAGTTTCTCAACATCAGCACTGCCAACCAATGTGTAGATCAGTATAAGTCAACACTCTAGATCCAAAGGGAAAGGTATGTAAAGAAATGCAGGTAAAAGCATGAACAACAATGATGAATAAACCCAAAAACAATCAACATATTTCCTTTCATTTTTAAAAACTAATACAGCTATTTTCCCCCCGAAATATCTAAGACAGATTAGCAAAAGGGACCCTAGAGGCCCATTAATTACTACCTAGCTTTTTATGCGATAAGCCAGTGTCCTCTGCCAAATGAAGCAGATATCAAAAAAATAAAACCCAATAAATTAGCTAATCAGAACCATGCATGAGCAATCAGAAAGACAAATAAATGTCAAGAAACAAGTAGAGCCATTGATCATAACCATTATCATTAACAAACCTTGAGGTAGCAGACATGAGAAGGCATTGGCAACGTTTAGGAATGTGAGATGTAAATGCTTTTATATCATCTTCGTAACCGTATGACAATAGAAGATCTGCCTGGAAACAAATACAGTTCAATAATCTCCCAAAACAAAAATACTAGATAATCATGTCATAAAATTTGAGATTGGCAAGAAAATGATTTAATTTAGAATAGAGGATTCGATAAAACTATAAATAAATTTGGAACAGCTATGAATAGAAATGGATATGTCAAATCACAATGAACTATCGATACAAAGCATTTACTATACATCCCAATTATACTGAGACTCCTATAAATTTGATAAACAAAATATTTTAAGGAGAATGAAATTATAGGCACTACCCGCCACCGTTTATGAATATACAAGGCCGTCAAGCTCAACCAGAGTCAGACAAACACAGTAATTGATAAACTTAATACTGAGTCTTCACCTCGTCAAGAACAAGAATCTCTAGTGAATCGCTAATGGATGCTGGTAAAAGCACACCGGCAGAAAAGCATTTTGGGAGGCAAGCAGGAGTACAAATCAGAATATCAGGAGGTCCTGCCAATGCCGTCCGCTGCAAGCAAAATAGTAAAGTAAGCACCCAACATAGAGTTGGGAAATGATCTAACAATGCCAACATTCATAACCAAGTGTTTACTTTGAAGCAAATTTAGAAGGCAAATGAACCAACCAAATCAGACGCAGGCATGCTGCTCGTCAACTGTACAACTGTCAATTGAACTCTACATAATTCAATGAGAGATGAGACCTCCGTATAAACCTGCTCCATAAAACACAGTACAAATTCAAAGTCCGCAAATTGCAAAATAAGCAAATATCAAAATGGGAATGACCAAACATACCTGCTGACAGAGTTCTCGTGTAGGGACAAGAACGAATGCACTGGGAGCAAGCTTAGTCCTTGAACCAAAATCAGCGAACAGCTTCTGAAGCAACGGAACTAGGTAAGCGAAGGTCTTCCCTGAACCAGTCTTTGCCCGAGCAACCACGTCCTTGCCCTCCTGATATTCAAATCCGAAAATTAAACAAAATAAAAAAATTCTTCTCCAATATTTCCTCATTTTAGCAGTTAGAAAAAGAAAATAGCTTTACTTGATATTCATTTCCTTTTCCTCGGAAACCAAACAGAAGGAAGTTGGCATTGATCAAAGAATGGGGAAAAAAAAAACTAACCAAAATGAGAGGAATTGCGACCCGTTGAATAGGAGTTGTTTTGTTGATTCCCTTCTTGATAAGAGCACGGGTTAGGCGAGCATCCAAACCAAGCTCTTCGAAGGTTTTTTCCCCTTCTACCTCTTCTACTTCTTCGCGTTCAGTATCTTTGGCTGGCTTTTCCATTGCTTCCGCCATTGATAACTTCGATACCTGAAACAGGTTGCAGGAACGTTGAAACTTTGAATTAGGGTTTAAGAAATTTTTTTCCATTTGGGTTTAAGAGACTAGGGTTTTCTTTCTGGGTTTTAGGATGGGCCGGGTTGGTTGGTATGTAGCCCATGTAATAGTTAGAAAGGTTGGGCTTTTTCTTTGAGCCCGTTGAAATAACTCGTTACTAGTTCATCTACAAAGCGAATATTAACGAGACTGGTGGAATTCCAGTCCGATATAGTCCGTCCTTCCTTATTGTCAAATTTCTGTGTTTGTTTATTTTTTTGGTCGCATTTTTCTGTTTCTTAACCTCACTTATTCTTGTTCCAAAAAAAAAAAAACTCACTTATTCTATTTTTGAAGAGGCAAGATGTGATTGTTATTCGTTTTGTTAAATTACAATTTTATTTTTTTTAAATCCGTCTTTAAATAATATTATAAAAATTGATATATGATCATATAACATTGTATTATATTATACTACAACTATAATAAAAGAGTATCTTTTTCATTTAAATTACATTAATTATTTTCTTCTATTTTTTGGTAAAAAAAACTAATATCCAATAGTGTGTATGGAAAATGATTAATAATATTGTAATTTATCCTTTATTCTTTCGAAAAAAGACAAATCAATTTATATTTAAAGATCACCTTATGAATGAAAAAAAAATACATATATTTTTTTAGTACTTTTGTTGGCCAATATATGGCTTTTTTCTGTTTGACTATACACAAAAATGTAATGCCTATTTGACAAAAAAAAAAACATAATGCCTTTTCGATCTTGGTATTGCGATTTTCATTAATTGTTTAATTTAGACAATTTAAAACTAAAAAGTAAAGTAATTTTTGAAACCATCTTAAAAAGCTAGACCACGTAAGGTTTGTGTTGACTAAATTATTGTGGGGGAAGAGTTGCACATGACCAAACTGCAAAAATAAGAAATACTCTACTTGGCACCAAATTTCCCTCTTGTTTTTTAGCATTAAACAATTTAAGTGTAGATGGTTGAAGGAATCCTGTTTCTTTCTAACTTTAAAAAAAAAAGAAGAAAACAACTATAATCATTTAATATATAAAAAATATATATTAATGAAGAATTTCCCACTGACCAAACACACCGTACACGTTCTGTTTTTCATTTCAAATGTCATTTTTTTCCTCTTGGCATCATTTACACAATTGGACCCCGCATGCTCAGAAACGCTCCAAGCCTCCAGCCCATATACACCAACTCCACATGGATACAAATATATATTTTGGTAAATTGCGAAAATACATAAAATATTATAGAAAACTATATTTCTGCTTATAGTGGATAACTCATCTCCTAGCTTATTAACTATTATTCATATAGCATCACAAATACAACTTATCATATATTATAAGCTAGGGGATAGTTTTTAGAAGGCTAACAAATTAGTAGTAACACTACCAAATTTAATTTTTTTCATATTTTATTTGTCATAAAATATAAAGCTCGGGATATAAATAAATTTGGAGACAGAAAAGAAAAGGTGGTATTTCATGTGAAGAAGAATAACTACTATAGATAGTAGGAATTAATAATTGTGGGTATTTTCCTATTTATTTTTATTTGTACAGGTGGCGGACCATAGAGTACACCAGGCTTTTTTTCCAATGAACAAAGCAGGGATGTGAAGGCGATGTAATATACAAAGCAGAGAAGCACGTTCCTTGTGACTGGAGCAATTAGAGGAGGAAGAGATCAGGCAGTGGTTCAGTAATTATAAGTATGTATTTTGGCTTTTGGCTTTCAGAGAAACCAAAACCCAAAGAGATTTTTACTCAATTAAACACAGTCACACACATATACAGCAATGAACATGGTTGGGTTTGGAAGAGAAAGGCATTGGATGGGAGGGATGGGATGGGACCCAACCCCATGATGAAATGCATGCCATTCTTGGAGGACCCATTAATGAGGAGGAATGAAAGCATATTTGACCATCTTTACTTTCGGTGTAAGTTGAATTTTTTCTCAGGATCATAGCCATTCATTGGATCACACATATAGAGTTTCTTTTTTTTTTTTTTTACGATTAGACAGGAACAATTCTGGGCCTAGTTTGTGGCTTCGAATGTGGCATGCTTTGCCGATCCTCCTTAGACAAAATTCATCATCAATGTCTCGGATCTTTGTCTAATTCTCTTCTCCTAACCTTGTTTTTAATGCCTTTTGTTTTCAATCTTTTTTCCCAACCCAATGATGTTGGAACAGTTTTTTTTTTTTTTTCATTTTATCTGTTCTTTTCCTCTTTTATTAGTTTCCAGTTTTTGTTGATTCCCCTATATCAGCTAGTTAACGGCTAAACGCTAAAAAACCTATAGCCTTATCTTTTTCTTTTCTTTTTATATTATATATATATATCTACAGTACTCTTGCGTGTATGTGTCGAAAAGAGGCTTAAAGACTTGGTAAAAGCAGCACAATTTAGGGATTCATGCTTCCTAATCAGTAAACAGATACACAAGTTTCCTAATATTTAATTCAATTTCCAATGTTTAATATGAACAAAATTCAACATTCTTAAATTTACAACTGCAAAATATGCTATCAAATTTTTATATAATCAAAATGTGACAGTTTTTAAATTATTTATAAATTAATAATGTTCTACAAATTTAATAAAATAACATTATATTATTAAATATTAAAAATTTAATTAGTAAATTTAGCCATTCTAAAATTACTCAAAAAATATTCTGCGTTTTTTATTATTAGATTGGAGAAAATTTTGCGACGCCAGCATACTTGTGATGACAATTTTGGTTGAAAAAAATAATGGTGGTCAAGTGAGGCTAAGATATTTATTGATGATGAAGTTAAATTCATTGAGGCTGGTGCTGAGCACACACTTATATGCAAAAGCTTAAAAAAAATACAAAACTATATTAATATCTTTTTTAATATCAACATGATTATGGTAAATAAAAGTTGTAAACTCTAAAAAAAAATTTATTACATAACTGCTATTCAGTCCATTACACCACGTATCAAGGGGCGTATATAAGTTTTTTTACAAGGTAGAAGCCTAACGTAAGGCCCACGTTAAACCCATAAAAGAAAAATAAAAAATATTATGTACAAAAAGAGGGCTAAGGCCAAGAACAATAAAACCCAGGAAAAAACCTAAGGACCACAATTATGTGAGCAACTAACTAACAAGTTAACCAAATCATCAAACCAAAGGTGGGTTTGATCATGGGAAAGTAGTGAAATTTGCTTAGACTTTGAAAACATTTGTATATAATGGTAAAGAAAGGATATTTAGTATTTAATCTTGGAGCTTTGAATTGAAAACCCAAAGCCCAAGTAGAATAAGGGAAGGAAGTTGCTCGGAATGTTGGCCTAGGCAGAGCAAAAACCATAACCTTTCTTTAAAGCATCAGAGGCTCAGAGGTCGACAACTTCCACACCATGTGGTTTTGTTGGTCTCCCACCAGCTCACAATGGCAAAGCACAAGTCCTAGTATGTGAAAGCGCATTTTTTTTAAATGTGACAGTTTCAGGATATTTATTTATTTATTTATTTATTTATATATAAAACAGAAAAAAAAAAAAAAAAAGTTTCTCTACCAGTTGGTTTTTTTTTTATATATATATATATTTTAGCAACACAGCAGACAAAATTGCACGGTGCAAAGGCAAGCTACAGTCCTAATTTCTCAAAACCTATCGTACAATTTGAAGGAGAACATAAACACAGAGAGTAAACAATAATGACATACTCCTGATAGAAAAACAACAACAAAAATGACATTACATTATATTCAAAGAGAGAGAGATATAAAGAACTGCACTATTTCACTGATACGTGTTTTGAATTGGTTTATACATTGTTGATTGGTGAATAAGAATTATAGAGAATCAAAAAGCATTAAAAAAAAAAAAAAAAAAAAAAAAAAAAAAAAAAAAAAAAAAAAAAAAAAAAAAAAAAAACCAAAATGGTTAATAGAGTAAGAGAGGGAAAAACTAAGGTAAGAAAAAAATGAAAAAAGAAAATTCCCTCTCCGGATTAGTAAAAAGACACAAAAAGAAAAAAAAAAAAAAAACAGACAGACAGAGTACCCAAACCTCATTCCGAAAACATACCTGGACGGAAATTTCTTACTCTTTTTTTGGTTACCATTTTTTAAAAGAAGAAGTTGGATAAATATATATTGGAAGATTGCTTGAAATAATTCCCAAACTTTAGGCTTCAATAATCGGGCATAAGCTGGCTGATTTTACCTTCATCAAGAGCCATTTTCGTCTCTGTAATTTTCAACCATATACAAACTCCAGTAAAACTCAGCACCAAACTTGCAAACCCACTTCCTAATCCGATCCCAACAATGGCCAAAACTGACAGCCCTTTGCTCTTCATAGGTGGCAAAGGGTACCCATAAAGATCCTTATTTCCATCAAACGAGCTCGCATTGAACTTTGGGGAATTCCTACTCCGATTGCTCAAACTGACAGGTATCGGACCAGAGAGCCGATTATTCGAAACGTCGAAAGCAGAGAGACGAACCAGAAGCCCAAATTCCTGAGGAATAGGCCCAGTAAGCAAATTATTATGGAGATCAATAACATTCAGATAAGCACAAAACGAGAGCTGCGGAGGGATGGGGCCGTCAAGTCGGTTTGAGGAGAGGTTAAGAACAGCGAGATTGACCAAGTATTGAAGGTCGGAGGGGATGGGTCCGGTGAGAAAATTGGAAGAGAGGTCAAGGGCTTGAAGATTGGTGCAGTTAGCGAGGAAAGGTGAAATAGATCCTTTCAAAGAAAGGTTTGTAAGAGAAAGCTTGTAGATTCGGCCATTGTTGCAGGTAGCTCCTTGGAGGTAAGAGGTGAAGCCATTACAAGGGTTAGCGAAGGTTGATTTGGTCCAGTTCTGGAGGGACCTTGTTGGGTCTTGAATGGACTGGCTTAGATGGGTTAAACATGCTTCGTCACTCGGATCTGATGAAGTGGGTCGGAGGACGGCGCAGGTTAGCAGGCTCACAAGTAGCACAGTCCAAGCACCCATCAAAGCAAAAACAAAACGAACTAGAAAAAGTAGAGAAAACTATTTTGCTTTGCTCTCCGTTGTTTTTTTCTCTGTAATCTTCAAATTTGGTAAAGATTGGAGGAAGTTTTGAAAAAAAAAATTTGAGAGAAATATTATATGGTTTATAATTTCTCTCCCATTTTCAGGTGGGAATGAAAGAAAAAAAAAAACCAGAGAGACAACCTCTACTAATGGTATAAAAACTTTACCTCTCTATTTAAAAAAATTAAATATAAGAGAGAGGAAGAGAGAGGGGAGATATTGGACTCCTGTTGAGACTGTTCTATTCTGTTAAATAGGCGCACGTTAGCAACAAATGAGAGAATTGTTTTCCAATTGTGTGTTGTGGTTGAGGACGTGGTTGTATTGAGAGAGAGAGAGTGGGGAGCACTAAGTTGGAGTGAGAGAGAGAGAGAGGAATTGGTGAAAACGAAAGTATTATTAAGGCCACGAGTGAGTGAGTGAGTGAGTGAGGGGTTAGGGGAAGAGAAAGGCTTGGTTTGGGGTTGGGTGATTGGTGTGGGGGCGGTGACCTGCACACATGAGGCGTAAGATAGTGACAATACACTGGGGTCTGGGAGGGTATTATGGTCATTTTCTGAGCTTCCATTCTAGGGAACCAGCAGGAATTGGTGTCCATCTGGGACTGATTGCTACGTTCAAGGAAAGCAAAACTGAGGCCTAGAAAGGCTTTGCCCCTTATTTTGCCGTAGTATTTATGATCCACTGCTCCATCTCTACCACTTTTCCATAGTCGCCGCCAATAACTATCCTACAATTACAACTATGCCTACCTGATTAGATTACATACAATAAAAAAAAATTAGTAAATTTAGTAAATTTGTGAAAATTTTAATAAATAATTTCACACAAGTCTATTATTTGGGATACAAGTCTTGAGAGAGTTTCATAAAAGAAAATGTATTGAGAGAGTTCTAGAGTCACTATTCAATGCGCCACTTCTATTACTCCTGCAATAGCTTTTAGCCGTCAGATCAACACATATCTTAATCGTTGACTCTGATATAAGTCTCGTGCTTCCTCAGCCACTGATGACTATTCACATCATGTTTGCGATGCATCTCAAGTCTCAACTCATATTGGAGAACATCTTCTGCGACACTGTGGCTTGTGATTTCTAGCGCATGTTACTACCTTTATAGAAGGGGGAAAATGTATTTAGATGAAATGAATATTTAAAAATGTTTAAAGATTTCTAACTAACTTATAGTTGACTAGTAAAAGTATAAATAATTTTAATCTTAAATGGTATACTAGGGTCAGAAAAAATAAATAAATAAATGAAAGACCACCTATTGAAGTATCTAAAAGTTATCTAGTCTTTAAATGCAAAACTATGTTAATTTGAATATCTTCCTCATGTTCTTCAATTATTTGAAACGTTAAAAAGCTATTAATTATAAATAGTTAGTTGCCTTTGTTAAGTTAATTAGTTACAATATAAGACATTGACCATAATTAATATAGTTTAACTTTTAAAAACTTTTTTTTTTGGTAAATTAAAAACTTAGACAATTTTTTTCCTCAAGCTGAAAAAATATAAATAAAATCGAATTCACTTCTTCGTATATATAGATGTCAATGATATACAGCTGTACCAACATCAATTAGCTGCAAGATCCAATATAAAATTAAATCTTATAAAAAATCTCAAAGAGTAATGTAATAAATTTTATTGGTTGAAAAAAATAATATAATATAAATAAAGATAAATTAACTAAATCTTAAATACAAATCAATAAAATATTAGGTTGATAAACAATTTAATAACATTTATCAAATGTTTTTGTTGAGTATACGACTACAACGTGCTCATATCTATTACAAATTTGAACTTAAAAATTTGCCATTTTAAAAAAAATTTAATAATGTTTCTCGTAATTCTTTGAAAGTTGAAAATCAAATATAAAAGCATCTTTAATGATTTTTTCTATTTTTTAAAATATTTACCAAATAAAATAAATATATATACTGATATAAAAATCTCCTCAAATAGTTCTGTTTAAATAGTCTGTTAAACTTATGTAGCATTAAAAAAACTAAAAAATGTCTAAAAAACTGTCTACTTCTAGAAAATCTGTTAGATAGTCTAATTTATTATTTTATTTATTTTTATCAATTTTAATTAATTTTTAAATAAATTTTAATTTATTTTGAACACAAACACTAGGGATAATTTTTAAATAGATATTATCTATTAAATAGACATTATACTACATAAATAAAATAATTTATATTTCTTCTGAAAATAAAAATAAAAAATCATTAGACACTGTAAGCAAAAGCATACGTACGGTATCAGCCACAAGCTACGGATAACGGAGGGAGCAAAACACACACACCTACACCTCCGTGTGGCATCCGTATAACACAACACAAACCTCCAAAAAATGCACACAATTAATTCTCACATGCGTGTTCTGTTCTTCTTCTGCTGCTTTTCCATGCCCATCCGCACCTGATAACTCCCTTTTTTTCTTCTTCTTTTTTTTGGAGGTGTGTCATGAAAATACGATTTGGATATTTAAAAAAAAAAAAATTTTAACTATAGTTTTAAAAATTTGATTTAAATTTAATTTAATTTTTTAAATTTAAGAAATAGTTTTTGCAAGTACATGTATTTATTATTATACTATTAATTTGAAATATATATATATTTTAATAATAATTAGATAAAAATAAAAATAATTATAAATATATGCATGTAAATATATTGTCATAAATTTAAAAAGTTAAATTTGATTTAATTTTACAGTTAAAATTAACTTTTTTTTTTTATTTTATCTCCTCCCAAATAATCAAAATCTGTGTGCAAACATTTTCTACACAGATCCCTTAATATGTTTTTTTTTTCTTCGTCAAAGAAAATAAATGTTTAAGTCTGTCTGGCGTGCTAATGGTGACGTTTGTGGTTTTGGTTATAATAATTGTGGGTGTGAGATTAGGATTACAATTGGCAAGATTTTGGTACGCTTTAGAAAAAGAAAGGAAAGTGAAAGACTCAAACATTGTAGGTGGCCTTTGTCCTAATGAGTATTCATTGCTTTGCCTTCTTTTTTCAAGTAACATTCAAACTTTGAAACGCCTTGGTTGACACAAAAATCTCACTCCCCTATTCCATGCTTCTAACCCCGGTGGTTAATTCTTTAGTAATGTTTTTGTTGATAAAAATTGGATCAGCTTGAGATTTCATTGGATTATTTTAAATGATGAAGTTAGTATTTTATTATTATTATAATTTTTTATCATTGGGATTAGAAAATTCAAATTAATAACTTTTGTTCAAATAAATAATGGTTTTACGAGTAGGCTATTTTCCATAAAACGCATTTATATCTATGTTAAATTGGTATATTTTCATGAATTGAAATGGTTAAGGATTTGGGGTATCTGTATGATCAACATGCTTTGGACTAAGCCAATTTATGATTGACTTTGTGTATGTTTGTTATATGTCATTTGTAAATACCATGATGTAAACGATTATTTTAACTTTATAATTGCTTCAAAATTGTAAAATTTGGCCATCCCTTTGTCAAAGCCGCGTGTGCCAAGTATTTATTTTAGCATATGGGATTTTTGTTGTTCAAGTGGAAATGATTGTCTCGCTCCAAATGGTTAAGTGAGACATATGCAATCTAATGGCATTACGTGTTCAGTTTGGTTTCGGCCAATATAAATTTAGTATTCCATCTATGTAGATTTTTTATTTAGATATAATGTGGATTAGGATAAATTAATTTCTATATATATATATCCATTATAGGCAATGGATATAAATTTAAAAATAAAAGTGCAACAGTAATTTTAGAGTATTTGTTATATTTTTTTCGGTTGGATATTTAGAATCTTTTTTGGTTAAACTATTTTCAGGTATTGCTTTTTTTTTTTTTTGATGAAATATTTTCAGTTATTTCGAAGTATTGTCTTTCCCACTAACTATCAATAGCTAAAAACGAACAATCATCGAATATGCTATTTTCGTGTAAAATTCTAAAATGTCAAACTGCGTTAACTTAAAATAAAAAATCAAAAGATCAAATTTCCAAGTTATGATGCACTAGATCGCAGTCCAACATGGTACTATTTATTTTCTGAAGCCACAAAATGATTTGTTAAACTACAATTAAGCTGCTAGTCCTAACTAAAATTAAAGAAAATTGAAAAAATGTATTTTATATATTATAAATATAGAAAGGTCAAACTGGGCTGCAATAATCCAAAATGGGCCAAAACATGAAATATGTTAGTTTTTTTTTTTTTTTTCCTCCCCTGAAGCAAGATGTGGTCCAAAATGAAATGATTTTTTAAGGCAGAGTAGGCGAAACGAAACAAAATAGTCAAATAAATTTAGGTGAAGGTCTTTGCAGCCATTCATGGAAAATGGGCTTCAAATTTTTTCAACTAAACAGAGAAAAATGTAAAATGGTCCCCAATCCTAATATCCTAGGTTCGTCTCGGAGCTTCCATAGATGAACTGTGTGAAGTAACAAGAAAGCAAACATGAGTGACCACAGACCAACATACTGTTGGAGTGGAATTTGAGCATAGGCAAAGTCATGTAGACCAAACGAAAGTGAAGGATTTCCAATTGGACTAAAAGTGGGTCCAAAACGAACTGCTTGTAGTTCAAATTGGGCCCTCGAAACAAATCTTGAGGCCCTCTTAATTTGTTGTTTTTCAACCTCTTCTTCGAAAATAACTCGATGTGTCTTTTTGTGTGTGCGCGCGTGTATGTGTTTATGTGCGAGAGCGAGAGGTGAACGTGACATTTCATTTAATAGTACAAAAAAAATTGACCAGATAAAATCCGATCCAATTAAATTTAATTTATTTGTATTATTATTGGATTAGATTTATTTTGAATTTTCAAAATGCTTATTGAATAGGTTTGGTTTGATTGCTAAAGTAAAAAATTGATAATATCGATTTAAACTGAACTAATTATTTTTTAATTTTTTAAAAAATATTTATTTAATTATATATTTATTTTTATTGGTTGATTCATTATTTTACTGTGAATTTATATAAGCTCAATCATTTTTAGATAAAATTTATGGCACTATCCCTATTTTTTTTCCTTTCTCTCTCTCTAATCATTTTTTAAATAAATGTAACTTATTTTTTTAATCATTTATGTATTAAGTTTAAAAAAATAATTTTTTAAACAAAGTTTAAATCTAATAAATTTTTAGCACAAAAAATAACTTAAATATTAAATATTCAAAGTAAAAAGATTCAAAAATTAAATTTTAATAAGTTCAAAAAAATTAAATAAAAGCCAAAACCAAATCGATTAACTAAACCGATTCAATCCAATTACTAATTAAATTAGATTTGATGTATGGATCGGATTAAAAAAAACAAAATTGATTGCTAATTAGATTAAATTAACTATTTTCAAAATAAATTAATTTTGAACCAATAAACAACTATAATTTCATTTATGGAGCTTTTAAAATTTCTCAAAACTCACAAAGAGCTTGAAACTTGTTTTCGGTAACAAGGGCTTGGAATTTTTTTTTCTTCCCCAAAATAGTTTTTCTAACAACACACTCAGCCATCTGCTCCTAGCTCGTATTAACAAAAGGACATATCTAGTCTCACACCCTGCTGGATCATCCTCTGAGTTGATCTCGTGAATAGCAGTAACATTCCAAACACATTAAAAAAGGGTGAAGAGGAATATTCAATTTTCATAATTTCTTTCACCAGGTAGAAGAGTCCTTAGCCTCACTGACATCAAAATTTTAAACAAAACAGTTACGGAAAAAAAATGTATTACTTCTAGTCCAAACCAATTTATCTTCACAAAGGATAAAAGGCCAAGGAATATGAAGAATTGCCCTTGCATCTTCCACTTATCCTCGAAAAGGGTAGAGGGCTTGGAAATTTTTTATCATGCTAAAAGTAGTACCTTATCATCTTTTGTACTTTGCTTGTTGGGTAAGCAAAAAAATTTTTTGAAGAGAAATGTTTTTGTGCTTCACAGCTTGCTTGCCATTTTTTTTGGCTTAAAATTTCTTTAGTTGACACTTGTAACTTACCTTTATTAAAATAACAATCATGGAGTAGGTAATGATCCACTGTAATTAAAAAAAAAAAAATGCTAGTTGTAACGTTGACCAAATGGAGCTAGTAAATGTCTATTTCGTATACACATTCGGTACCAACGTTGAGCCCCATCAATAATAATATATTTTATATTTTATGTTGAATAAAAATTAAAAAAATTTAAATTTAAATAGCATAAATATATATTTAATTTTAAAATTATTTATAATTATTAATTAATTATAATTTTTTTAAATAGTTGTTTTAAAAAATTTGCTTAGTAAATTTTACAATTTTTAATATAAATAAATATTTATTTTGATAATATTTAGGCTATATCACTTTGGAGAAGATAATTTTTTTAAATTAATAATGTGGCATATTTTTTTTTACAATCTATATTTACATTAGATATGCTCTTAGATGGTAAATAATATATTAATCAGTTTAGATTTTGTTTTGTTTTTAATAAATAAATAAAATATAGAATAATTTGCTTTAGTAGGTCGTGACCTTTTCCGAGAATGATTATTTATTATTTACTCTGTTTGGAGCTTATTGTATTAACCTACCAACCGATTTGTGTTAAAATTTCAAATGGTCTGAAACACATGCGGAGAGAATGTGGTTTTAGCTGAAGTTAAATAATCAATCATATTTAGAAAATGCAAATATAATTATATATGATTTTTTTCCCTAATAAGAGAATCTCATACTGAGTAATGCTTATGTAGTAGACTGTCACGTTGTTTGTATATTTAAATTCAAATTGCAATTTTAATTTATTTAATGGATAATACTCTATCACATAACTATATTTCATTCGTAAAAGATCACAACTGTATAACAAAATGACAAGTGGAAACTACGTTCTCTAAGAGATCATAACTATATATATATATATATATATAAATATTTGTTGATTTTGTATTTTCAAACTTGATAAAGATGTCTCCCTCTGAATAATTTAATGGCAAAACTACTAGTTTATCTGATAAATATCTAGAGTTAGAATCCTATATCTTCGATATATTAAAATTTAGAAAGAAATTGTTTAACTTACCCTTTTCACTTTAAGAAAGTAATTGACAATGGAGGTGTCAAACATTAGGGTCATTCATTATAATCCGTTTGATTCATAGGTCCAAGGCAATGGGCCCTCAAGACAACAATATATACCTTTTATGCTGTGGCATAGAAGGGATAAAAGGTGACAAACTCATATTTCACACTTGACGTCTAAGCTCTCGAAATCAAAATGGTTTTGTTTGAATTGGACTTTGGGGGTATTATCCTCGACAAACACACAGCTCTTTTGGGTCCTTTGTTTAGACGTGATTTCTTGATGAAACTGAGACACGCAACAAACAACTTTTGGGAATAAAAAGTAACAAGGGAATGTCTAAAAAGGCTTACCAACTGTTAGAATTGTTTGTGGTAGTTCTCATTTAAGACGCTTTTGAGGGCCCATTTTGCCAAGCAGAAGAAGATCTTTCGCGTTTTTTGTGCTTTTGATTGAGATTTTGCTGGTGCTTAGCTATAAAAACTGTGCCACTACTGCAGTGCCCAACGACCAGAATGTCTCCTAATAATGCTATCCACCTCTCCATCTTTTTCTTTACTAGTCAAATTATTGGAGCTGTCACACTAGTAAATCTCCACCACATGGTCTTATAATTAGGCATAATTATGCCTCCGTGCGATTCTTCGTGGAGGTTTTCAGATCTGATTATGGGCCTGCTCAGTTTTCATTCGGCCTTGGTCCAAGTTTTCCTTTCGTCCCTTCGAATTGGATAGTTCATAGCCTTTCAAGATTTTGTTTTATTTTTTATCAAAAAAAAAATTCTGGTTTATTTAATAATGTGTTATACCGTAATTATCCATTGAAAATCCATGGAAATCTTCATGAAAATTTGGAATTTTTTTAATTTTTCTTTACTTTCCATTTTATGTTATTATTTTTTATTTTATGATAATACTAGGCCGACAAATGATTTACCAATTCATTTACCATGTGATATGATTCTATTTGTTTCTTTACTCATTTATATAAATCCTTTTAAAGTTTTATAAATATTAATATTTTGTTAATAGTTTCGGTCAATATTAATAAATTTTGAAACCAACATTTTATTTAGATTGGGTGAAGATTATGGTAATATGTTGATTGGTGGCCCAACTGCCCAATGGAAATTAAAAGCAAAGATTATGTCCAAAATCTATGTAGCATATGTGTAGAGAGGTGCAATCAATTTTATATACTTGGTACAAAGGAAAAAGACATTAATTTCTTATGTGATCTAACATGTCCTCATTTGACCACACCACTCTGTACAACTAGTACATGTTGTCTCCCCAATTAGATTTGAAGATGTAGACATGGAGGGAAGAGTCTTAAATAGCCGTAGTGGAGTTTCTTTACTCATGGGCTAAATTTGGTTTTAAATAATACCTACCATGTTTATCCTCAACAACTATAAATGTTCCAATTTTGAAACCAATATTGGGTTTGCTATGCCCGAGAGATTCCATTCCTTGCAGGCTTCCTAAAGGCTATGACCAAAGTTTTGAGCTTGGGCTACTTTATGCCCTGGCTATAGTCTCATTACATAAGAATAGTGGGAGAAAAAAAAAAACATTAAAAATAATTCAATACCCTTTGCTTGGTATACAGGAGGAAGGAAAGAAAGCGGTTGAGAAATATATATTTCTCATTTAATATGGATAATTGGGATTCTAAGATATGGAGAAAAACTTTAATACATTAATTGTTGCACCACATTATCACTTATTAATTATGTGCCATATAAATTAAAATACTTATAATCACGAACAGTGATACGATGATTAAAAAATACAATTTATATAAATTATTTATTAAATATTCATTTATAAATAATCCATTATACTAAACTATCCATAAGAAATTGTATATACATTTTTGTCCAAGATAAAAGATACACACATTAAAAAAAAATTGCATTGACGAAGATACATAAAAATAAATAAACCCATCAGTTCCTAAAGTAATAAAGAAGAATATAAAGTTCTCTCAATAAAATTGCCAATTAAGTTGAATGCATAATATTCAATGCATCAAAAAAGCAACTTAGTTGCAAAGATCAGCTGGGGTTAGACATGGAAGTTCTTGGGTTAGCAATTGAAATCACATTGATTTTTCCTAATTGAGTCAAAAGCTTTGATGAAGACCTTATATTTTGCTTTACAGTTTTCGATAGATCAATCGATCCCCGGATCGTAAAGCTGTAGTAGTACTGCAACTTTGTGAATGATCAATCTAAATGTACGGGAAAAAGCTATTACAAATTAAGGATAAATATATTTATCAAAATCTGATATTCATATATATAGATATATATATATATATATATAGAGAGAGAGAGAGAGAGCCATGTGTGTATATGGTTTCAAGTAATATTGCATTTATTTTATCATTTATGCATTCGTTTTGACTCACATCTTTCACTAAAAGCGTTGCACATCTACTTTCATTTCCGGGTGGACAGTAGCAAGTTTCATAGACAGGAACTGCAATAACAAAACGATATTTAAAATTCCTGTTCTCATAAAAAAGGAAAAAAAATTGATTAAGGTAAAAAGGATAGAATAGAAAATATATATAACCACTTAATTAAAATTATTATATGCTTGATTGGCTGATTTTTTATTTGATGTCTTATATAATTACATTATTAATGGTCCTATTAAATAGTTTCTTTGTTTTGCCAAAATAAATGAATAAATATTGTATGAAATCCTAAACAAAGTGTCACTCTTGATCCAATAGTAAAAATACAGAGAATAAATTTCCGGATAAAAAGTTTAGTAAGAAATCCGTAAAGGCAGTGCAATTTATGAACGATATAAGAGGTTATTGTAACATTACAATTGAATTTGATATATAAATAAAAGCGAATATAAATATAATATACATTATATATATGGTTGTAGTTATACCTCCACCTGACGTTGCAAAGACTGAACATAGTTGATAATCTCGTCAAGCATTAGCGCCTTTCCAGTGATCTTTCATATTCAACGATCACATTCATCATTATCGCAATATGTTAAATTAAAGAGCCATATATTCCATTAAACTAAACTCAAATTTTCCATAATAAAAAAAAAAATAAAGAATATGCAATTTCAGATAATTAAATACCTTATCACACCCTGGAACAAGATCTTGAAGAAATTTCATCTTTTCGTTAATCCTTTCTCTTCTCACCTACACAAGAAAATGAAAATTTGTCTTTACAACATCAATGTATATCTATATGTCAACTATATGTATATGTGAATGTATGGGTATATATGCAGGTACATATAGCTAGTATGTATATAAGTATACATACTCTTTCTGCGAGGCTGTGACTGCTCATTGCCAGGCCAGCTTTGAGTCGACCTTCTTTCAAGGCTTCCTTTTTGCCTTGTTTACCTATAACTTCGCCACACCGACTATTATGATCAGCCTTTTGTTTCTCTTCATTTTCTTCTTCCTCTTCTTCTTCACACTTGGCTTTTTGCTGTATATATATATATATATATATACAAGTCACAGTGTCACACTTAGAGGTCAGATTTTATTATGACAGTTACAACAAATTAAATAAATAGGGGGAAGCTAGCATATACTATTCCATACATAATTCACAATAAAATGCGAAGAAAATTAATTATAACAACCTTAATTAGGTGATCACAATTAGGCAGTCTTTCATCCGAAGAGTAGTTTTGCTGCTCTTGAAGTGGTACACGGCTATCAAAACCATTTTGCAAAGTAATCCTTCCCATCTCTGTAAAGAAATAGGATCCCTTGGGCACCATCTGATCAAGAATGGTGGGGCAAATCAGAGGACACTGATGATCAATCGGACGGCTGTAAGAAGCCACAGGTTGTGGTGGTGGTGGCAGATCCCAAATGCTTCCCAACATTGTTAAAGAATTATTTGCAGCTCCAGATGAAGACCACAGATGCATCTGATCAATAGGAATATCCTCTAAAGACACAACCGTCTCCGCCTGGTGATAAAATTCATCACCACCATCCATTTCAGACAACCCAACTTCAATCTCCAAATGATTGAAATTATATATTGGCTTGGTGTGTATTTCTATTTGAAACAATCCATAGCCCGAAAACCAAAAATGTTGGTGGAAATCATCAATTGGTAGCTTCTGTGTGCTTTGTAACTAAAACAATTAAACAAAGGAAGGGGTGGGTTTGACTAGTTGTTTTTAGGTGTTAAAAAGAATATCTTGCCGACTCAATAAGGAACAAGTTACTTTGTGATCAGCTTTATAGAGCCAACCAAGAGGAGAGCATATGCAAAAAGAAACTTCTCTAATTTCATTACACTCAAGACTCTTAAGTAGACCAGAGGGTATCCAATGTAACCGCTACACATCACTTCAACAAAATTTGCTTATACTTTCTGAATTCTGATGCATCAATTTCACCAAAAAAAATAATCTTAGGCATCAATTTGGCCGTCAACAAATCAAGAGGGCCGAGATCATCAATCAATCAAAAGGGGCATTAACATAAAACTATGCAGTAAATTATAAGATCATCTTTAAGAATTCTTCCAATGTTTATTAACCAACACACTGATTTGATGTGTGTATATATATATATATATATATGCAATAATAGTGCTCATTTCCGCTGTTATCGTATGAAGAGAGGGAGATTTTAGAGACGCGGGCTCTTATTGCGGACTCTTATCAGGTTAAAAAGACGCATGGGTCAGCCCACTCGCTAAATGCTTCCTAGGCCTATAGCCCCGCTACGGATATGTCTGTTTTTTATTCACAAAAAAAAAAATATATATATATATATATATATATATGCAATAATAGTGCTCATTTCCGCTGTTATCGTATGAAGAGAGGGAGATTTTAGAGACGCGGGCTCTTATTGCGGACTCTTATCAGGTTAAAAAGACGCATGGGTCAGCCCACTCGCTAAATGCTTCCTAGGCCTATAGCCCCGCTACGGATATGTCTGTTTTTTATTCACAAAAAAAAAAATATATATATATATATATATATATATGCAATAATAGTGCTCATTTCCGCTGTTATCGTATGAAGAGAGGGAGATTTTAGAGACGCGGGCTCTTATTGCGGACTCTTATCAGGTTAAAAAGACGCATGGGTCAGCCCACTCGCTAAATGCTTCCTAGGCCTATAGCCCCGCTACGGATATGTCTGTTTTTTATTCACAAAAAAAAAAATATATATATATATATATATATATATGCAATAATAGTAATAAATGTCAATTTGATATGTAGCTTCTTAAATCAAATTTAACATTTTAAATTTTTAACAATATATATGCAATTACTATATACCATTATTCAATTATTATTAAAAAAATATTTGAAAACAAAGATATAATAATAATTGTATATGCTAACAACAGCTTTGTATTATCAAAAACGACAAAGACTAAATTTAATTTATATCAAACATCAAGAGAGTTGAAATTAACTCTAATAATAATGATAATATAAAATATTTTTTATTGAAAGTTTCATTATTTTTCAAAATTAATAATGCTAATTAAAAGTTTATATACAGTAAATATGATCTTAACAATCTGGAAAACATTCTATAAAATTACACTATGTTCAGTCATACAGCAAGATCTAAGAATTTCATTATCTTTGTAACAAGTAGAATTTAGATGACTTATTTAATTTAGTTAGTTTCTAAGTAGAAGTTGATATTATATTAATTAATTTTGATTTTAAAAATCTGAAAATTCATTAAATAAAAACTGTTGTATCGTGACATTCTTTTCTAGTAATATTATCATATCAATCTTTTATATTTTGCAAGAAAAGGACCCTCTTAAAAAATATATATGTAATTTTTATTTGAAGTAAACATATAGTATCTGAATATCCCTTCTATAGATTTATCAGCGAATTTCTTCTTGTAACATGTTTTTAAAAAAAAATCTTTTTTTTTGGTGAATATGTTTCAGAAAAACTCTTGTTATTCCATTCAGAGTTTAATGGATTTAAATAGAGTTGTAGATATTAAAAGAATTCATAGATTTTTATGGAATTTCATAAATTTTGTATAGAATTCATAAGAATCCAATGAAATCTATGAAAAATAAGTAAGATTACAGTTAGTTTTTTTCATTCGCAAAATTTATTTTAAAATCTAATGAAATCCATCAAAATCTATTATTTTTTAAAATCTTTTAAAGTTAATGGCTTTTTAAATACTTTTAGATTTTAAAAAACTTATATAAAATCTAAATTGAATATACTTATATTTTAATAGACTTTTATAAAATCTATTAAAATTTAAATTGAATACCTTTTAATTTATATAAATTTGTTAAAACTCTAAATTAAATACCACAGAATTTTTAAACTCTTCTATAATTTAATAAATTTTAAATTTAATACATCCTACAAGGACGCTGTACTAATTTTTCCACGCGTTAACTACTCAGTTGGAAAAGCCCAACCCGAATGGTGAGTCCATATCGTAGTCTACGGGCTACCCGTTGTGGTTTATATGGCTCACGCTGAAAAGTCCAGGGCATGGTCAACTCTTCCCTTCGGCCCAAGATCTCCTTATCCCCACCCCATCTATGCCTTTCACAATGTTTTTATTTTCTTTTATTTTTTAATATATATATATAGAATGTACTTCTACAGTAAAGTCATTTTTATTTTAATAAAATAAAAATTATTATTAAAAATATATTTTAAACATTAAAAATAATTTATCAATGATAAAAATTTTAAATTTATCACTAATAACATATTATTATTGACAATTTTTATATTAATAAAATAAAAATATTATTATTTTAGAATTACTCTCTCAATATACATATACCCACTGCATAGAATTTGTTCATCATTTTTAAAATTTAAAATTTTATTCTAAGTCACTCTGTATTTACTGGTGAATTACCAATTATATCTTTAATTAAATTTTTATTTCATGTCTTCTTAAGAAAATATCCACTGATAATTCTCTTTCTCTTTTATTTTGTTTCGTTTTCTCTTTGCAAGCGATCTCTCTCTCTCTCTGTTTTTCCTCCACTCAAATCCATTTTTTCTCGTGGATCTCTTTTTAAAATGGAGTTCTTAAAAAAATATAAATTAACACTTGAGTTCAAATACTTGTTAAAAAAATTTAGTTAAAAATTTATTAAATTTTAACAAATTTATCATTGAGATGAATGAATTTAGATGAAAAAAAAAAAAATAGTGGAGGTGGCAGAATGCTTGGGGAAGGGCTGGCTGAGGCACAGCATGAAAAATGGGAGATGCCCGTGGCCCGTATGGAGGGGACGGAATGCCATGGGCTTGAGGAAGCGAGGAGGGCTTCAACCATCAGTGCCCCCATTTCCATTCCATGTTGCTCTCCCTTTCCCATTCCACGTCAACCCCTACCATCCTAAGCATTTATTTTTCCTTTATTTATTTTTTCTTTTTTATTATCTAAATTAATTCATCTCAATAAAATAGTTTTTTTTTTCTAGTTATCAGTTTTAGGTTTGAGCTTCATGAGAATGAGAGGGGGAAAAAAATAGAGAAAGAGAGAAAAAAATGAAAAAAAAAAAAACATGTTTGTGAATTGAGCTTCCTGTGAAATATAAAAGCAAAAGAAAGAGAAATATGATTTATGCTTTTTTTTTTTTTTAAATAAAGTCATTTATTTCTTTTTTTGGTAATTTTGATAAAATGTAATATAAAAAATTAGAGATACAGGAGCATAAATAGAAACTACTGGAGAAGAATGATTTTGGGTGAGGAAAAAATAATAGAAGCAGAAAGAGAAGAAAAAATAAATAAAAGATAGAGAAACTAACTTTTTTTCTATGTTCTTGCTCTCACAAAGTTTGCAAATTGAAGTTAGAGATTTTTCTCATCAATATGTGGAAGCAAGAGCTAATATTTATTTTTGATAGAAAAAAAATTAAGAAGATTTGATGCAGTCATTACAGAGCCAATTATAGCATTGATGCAAAAGAGAATGACATCATCTTGCCAAGTGGACCATTAACGCATTCTCGAGCTAAGAAGATCAAAACAGAAATGCTTGAACTTGTGAAGTGAATAATTGATGAAAATCGATTCAAGTATCCAAAAGGTTCAAACACTTTTATGAAACTTAATGATGACTTAAGCATGATATCCAAGCAAAGAATGAATGTGTTAATGATGTTCAAGAGTTATGGAGATAAAACGACGTAGTTTTAAAAACAAGTTTTTTATAATGACAGTTTCGTAATATTTGTTATTTTTCGATTATAATGGCAGTTTCGTAATTATTGCTATTTTCAGATTTTAATTGCAGTTTTGTAATTATTGCTATTTTCGGATTATATTTATTTAGGGTTAGTTTTCAGCTTTAGGATTACTTTTTTAATTATTTTATGGTCTAGATTGATTCTTAACCTAACCCTAATCTCTATATAAAGGGGGGTTACTAGCTTGTAAAAGACAACTTTGATTATTGATTATTTAGAATATACTCTTATTTTCAACAAGACTTGTGTGTTTCAAGTGAGGATAATTCTTTTTCTACTTGTTGCATTAGGATTTGATCATGTTATCAAAGGTATTTACTTTGTGGCGAATTTCAATTTTATTCTTTGCCTTTTAATTAGTGTTGCTAGATACACTAGATATCTAGAGATGCTATATGATGGGTTTTTACTTACGGTTTAAACCATATCATCTTGTGTGTTGGAATTACAGTTTCTTTAAGCTTGGGGTTTCGCATCATTTGGTATCAGAGCAAGGCCAAGATAAATTCTTATTTATCTTGTTCTTTGTTTTTTTTCTTTTTAGAGTCTATGATTAGCTTGTTATTTTCTGCTTCTTCTTTTTTCCCTTTTGTTCTTGAGTTCTTCGTGTTTTAGAGTACCCAAAAAAAATCGTATTAAAAAAATCATAAAAAAGAAAAAGAAGAATCTGATTATATATACAAAAAAAAAAGCGTAACATAAAAAAAAGATTGAAAGTTGGAATATTTAGATTTGCTGCTTGAATCTTAGGAAAGTTAATTATTCTTAATTGATTTCTGATTTTTTATTATTCCAAATTTCTACTTTCCTAATTTATTTGTTTTCTATTCTCATAGTTTCTTATTTTTTTACTTTCTTATTCTCATAGTTTATTACTTCCATACTTTCCTATTCTAAATTTGTTTAGTTTCCTATTCTTATTGTGTTGATTTTATAGAGTAATTATTATTTGTTTCGTTACTCTTTTGTCCTTTTCTTTTGTGCCAATTTTGTTCTAGAATTGAACTTACTTTTTATTGTTAGGTTTTAATTTTGAAATTTGCTATTTTAGTTTTATATTTTTGTTTAAAGATAATTGGTTAAAAAGTGCAACTTGATGAACAAGGCTTGAAAGTTAAAAGGCTTGAGTGGGGAGCACAAAAGAGGGTAAAAGCCAAATTTGTGTGAAACACGAGGGTTTACCATTGTTGAGTGAAACACGTAAGGGGGTGTGTAAGAATGTCTAAAAAAGACGAAAAAAAAGTTTCTACTTCGGAAGAAGAGCAAGTGGCAACACCGAATCCAAAGCTCTTACGACAATCTTTGAAAGGTGAGTATAGAAGGATGGAAGAGAGATTGACTTCTAAAATTGAAGAAACATTGAAATCTAGGATGGATGAGATGATGGAGCAAATGAAGGAGATGACCATGACCATGTCCAATAATACTAGAAGGGATGGAACACGACCCATGAAACAAAAAGTAAATGTTTCCGATGAAAAAGAGTATGAAGTTCAAACCATAAAGAGAAAACCTAGGAGAGAGGAGCCAAGAGGATGACAACCTAAGTTCCATTAAAATGCACATTCCGCCATTCAATGGAAGAAGTGATGTCGAGGCATACTTGGAATGGGAAAAAAAAGTAGAGTTAATATTTGATTGTCACAATTACTCTGAGGAGAAGAAGGTTAAACTAGCCGCAGTGGAGTTCACTGACTATACTCTAGTTTGGTGGGAGCAACTTATACAGTCAAGGAGGAGGTATAGAGAATATCCGGTCTTAACTTGGAATGAGATGAAGAGAATTATGAAGAAGAGGTTTGTACCATTTTATTTCTATAGAGAGCTTCATCAAAAATTGCAGAGACTCACAAAAGGGTCTAAATCCGTAGAGGAGTATTACAAAAATATAGAGATGATTATGATAAAGGCCAATATTGAAGATGATAGAGAAGCTACAATGGCAAAATTTCTAAGCGAAATGAACAAAGATATTGCTAAGGTGGTGGATCTACATCCATATGTAGAAATGGAAGAAATGGTCAACATGGCTATCAAAGTGGAAAAGCAATTGAGAAGTGAAGGGTCATCAAAAGGGTTTTCAAGCTCCAATTTGAAGTGGGGTTCTAACTCGAAGTGGAACAAGTATGATGACAAGAAGAGAGAGAAGAACTTGGAGACCAAAGATAAAATTGGAGATGCATCCAAGTTTAAGAATAAGAGTGCCAACCCAACAAGAAGTACTTCTAATCCTAACACTTCTAGTACTTCTAAACATAGGGAAATAAAATATTTTAAATGTCAAGGGTTTGGGCATATTGCTTTCGAATGTCCAAATAGAAAAACTATGTTGATGAGGGGTAATGAAGTAATGCCGGAGTCTGAGTCCGATGAGGAAAGACCACCATTAGAGTATGAGATTAGTGAGGATGAGAATGTAGAGTATCCCGTGGTTGGAGAGTTCTTAGTAATTAGAAATGTTCTAAATTTGAAGGTGAAGGAAGATGGACTAGAACAAATGGAGAATATTTTTCATACTAGATGTTTTGTGGGTGGTAAAACATGCAGTTTAATCATTTATGGGGGTAGTTGTGCTAATGTTTCTAGTACTACTTTAGTTAAGAATTTGGGACTAGTATGTGAAAAACACAATAACCCTTATAGGTTACAATGGTTGAATGATAGTGGGGAGATTAAGGTAAATAAGAGAATGAGAATTGTCTTTTCTATTGAAAAGTATAGTGATGAGGTTTTGTGTGATGTAGTACCTAAGCAAGCGGGACATATTTTGTTGGGTAGACCATAGCAATCCTATAGGAAGACTATTCATGAAGGTTTTAAGAATATGTTTTCTTTTGAGCACAATGGAAAGAAAGTCACATTTGCACCTTTATCTCCAAAGGAGGTGTATTTTGAACAATTGACACTATCCATAGTTTTCAATGAGAATTTGGAAAGTGAGGCAAATAAAAGAATTAAGTGTAAAGAGGCCAAGAGTGAAAAAAATAAAAATAAAAGCCCAATGGTGAGTGATTGCACTAGTAAGAAAAATAAAGAGGAAAGTGCAAGTGAGAAAAATGAGAAGAGTGAAAAGAAAAAGAGTTTTTATGTAAAAGAGAGAGATGCAAAAGGATCATGCTTATGCAATAGAGCACTAATTCTTGTGAGGTTTAGGGAATTTAATATTTCTGAAGCTAACCTTAACCCAAATTTTTGTTTTTTTCTTGAAGGAATTCCCAGAGGAAATGCCCATAGGATTACAACCAACAAGGGGCATCAAGCAAGTGATATTCGAACCAGGCAATTGTGTTTGGGTACATTAGAAGAAGGAAATGTGTTTACTTTGTGGCGAATTTCAATTTCATTCTTTGCATTCTAATTAGTGTTGCTAGATATACTTGATATCTAAAAGTTTCATAGCAAAAAAAAATTTAAGTTGGATGCTAGAGGCAATGAACATTTTCAAGTGCTTGAAAAGATCAATGACATTGCATACAAAATTGATCTTTTAGGTAAGTATAATGTATCTGCGTCATTTAATGTTTCTGATCTTTCTCATTTTAATACAGATGCAGATTCGAGGACAAATCTTTTTGAGGAAGGATGGAATGATGTGGGCATCATAGAGTCATATCCTAGCATTGATACAAAAGAGAATTATATCATCTTGCCAAGTGGACCATTAACGCATTTTCAAGATAAGAAGATTAAAGCAGGAATGCTTGGACTTGTGAAGGGAATAATTGATGAAAATCGATTCAAGTATCCAAATGATCCAAACACTTTTATAAAGCCTAATGATGATTTAAGCATGATATCCAATCAAATAATGCATGTGGTAATGCTGCTAAGGAGTTGCGGAGACGAAACGATGTAATTTTAAAAACAAGCATTGTATAATGACAGTTTCGTAATATTTGTTATCTTCGGATTATAATGACAGTTTCGTAATTATTGCTATTTTCGGATTATATTTTATTTAGGATTAGTTTTCAGCTTTAGGATTACTTTCCTAATTATTTTATTGTCTAGATTGATTTTTAATATAACCATAATCTCTATATAAAATGGGTTACTAGCTTGTAAAAGACAAATTTAATTATTGATTATTTAGAATTTACTTTTGTTTTCAATAAGATTTGTGTGTTCCAAGTGAGAATAGTTATTTTTCTATTTGTTGCATTAGGAATTGATCTTCTTATCAAAAATATTTACTTTGTGCTGAATTTCAATTTCATTCTTTGCCTTCTAATTAGTGTTGCTAGATACACTGGATATCTAGAAGTGCTATAAAGAGGATTTTTACCTAAAGTTTGTTCCATATCATATTGTGTGTTGAGATTAAAATTTATTTAAACTTGGATTCCGCATCAAGACTCATGAGGAAGAATAGATTTGAGCAAGGGAAAATAAAAGATAAAGGAAAAAAATAGATAGCTTCAGAGAAATTTTATTTTATTTTATTGGTATTTTATTTTTGTTAAAGATATAATTGACAATTCACTTATAAATACATAATAATTTTAAATATTTAAAACGGTAGATAAATATCTTTGTCAGCGTTGTGGCCATAATAAAAATAAAATAAAATAAAAAATCGAAAATTCCACTATCTTTGAATTCGGCTTAGCCCAATTGCCTCTTTAAACAAAATCAAACCTCACCCTCACGAAAAAAAAAAGGAAGGGAAAAAAAAAATCATTGTGGAATATTAAAGGTAAAACCCCTGTTTTACTAATTGGAATTGGAATTAGGCATGAACTTAATTATGATCATAGAGAGATAGTACCTAAAAAAATTAGTGGTTTGGCAAATTGGGACTTGATTTTTATGCGTCGTGATGTCACAGACACTGATCAATGCCACATAATAATAATTATACTTTAATTAGAGATCATCATTTATAATATGAGAACTAAAAGCCTGCGACAACCATTTTTTTTTTTTAATTACAAAAGCCTGCGTCAACTTGGAAGTTGAGATTTATATTTTTGAGTTGGAGGCAAAATCATCAAATTAGGTTTAAAAAGGTTAAAGGGGGATCCATGATAAAGTTTGATTACGTAAAAAANAAAAAAAAAAAAAAAAAAAAAAAAAAAAAAAAACAGAGCAAAACAGGGTTTTGTTTTGATTATCAATATTCCTTTTACTGTTGGTTCACGGTCCTTTCATGATTTAGTCCTTAGAAAGCCCTATGACGATGACTGATATGGTGTGCCACTGTGAAGATTAATCAAAGCACTCACTTTAATTGGAAAATTAACATTATCAACTTCAGCAAACCCACTGAAACGAACCTATATGTCCACCGCCGTGTATAGAATAAGCTTAGTTTCTCATCCATTGTATTTGATTCTCAATCATTCTCAAGCTTAGCTTCTCACCCAATGTATTTGATTCTCAATAATTATCTGTTATATACCTATATACATATCAATTTTTTTTCTTTTTTTATTATAAGTGAAAATTATTGTCCGAAAAAACAGTAATTTGCCACTTTGATCAATTTTTTATTAAACAATTTTTCAAAAAATATATATATCTTATTATTGTGATAAACTCAATATTAATTAGAGTTTTTTTCTTTTTAAACTTTTATTAGCAGATTTTACTCTTAGGATGTCCTCTCGAGTCCCTGACCCTAAAAGCATGTAAACTTTGTTTTCTTCTAGTTTTTATATTCAATTTTATTTTTTTATGAACTTGAAATTTGGATGGTTAAATTAGAAGATTTTACCTTGGGATGTCATCTGACCCACAAGTGAACTCTTTGATCATTCCTAATGAAGTTGATAAAAATGAAGAAAGTAGAATGGAAAAGAAAAGATGTTGGTTGTTGTTATAAATTAAAATAATTTTAAATTTCATTCTCTAAAAGAAGTAATAATTGCCGCATGCTTTTCACTAGTAAGAAAATTTTCATACTTCCTAAGTCGCATCAAATACTAGTAATTGCCATTAAATCAACAACCATATATGATGAAACCACCAAATTCACATTTCGGTGATCCAAACTATTGAAAACAACTTTATTAAATCAAGTGAGATCGATAGTGAGTCCACTTCGCTATAATAGCGTATTTGTTTGACATGACACTAAAATTTTCCAAGAACTCGTACTGTTCCAGCCGTACACCTTTTGCAAATTAAGGACAACTAAAACCACTTTGAACTTTAGCAATCTTTTCAACATTAATACAACTCTTTTATCTCTTTTTAGCCCTTTTGACCGCACCAATATCCATCCATGCTATTTACCAAAAAATAAAAAATATCCATCCATGCCATTCCCTTTTGTGTTCTCGTTCCTAAGGCTTGTTTTACTACAATCTCTTAAAGCCTCTATAGTGTCTATAGGAACAGAAACAGTGAAGTGGCAAAGTAACAGTAAAAGTTAGATTTTGATATCCTCTTACCTTTAATATATATTTAAAGAGAAAAAATACCCTTCATTAATTTATGTGGTTACTTGAGATTGAGTTAGACCACTAATTATATACGGATTTTTTTTTGGAATAATATATATATATACAGAACTGTTAATATGGACAACATAGTCTACCATTTAATGGACGATAATCCATATCAGCCGTCTAATGTATATACTCAGATATATTGACCGTGTAAATATGCATATTGGACGGCTAATATGCAGCTGTCGCCCATTGAATGGTGGACTACGTCGTCCATATTAGCACTTATATATATATAAACCTAAGTATGTATATAAAAAGATAAAATTTATGTTCACTACATATCTGAATAAAATTTTCATTTGAATAGTTACTAAAAGTTTATTTTAATAACTTTGTCGTTAAATTTTTATTTTAGACCCGATTCAGAGTTCTAGATAATATGTATATATATATATAAGTTATAGCCCCTAACTTAAATAAAAAAGCACATTCTAAATCCAAATGAAAATGATCATTTTATTTGGAAAATAAAGACCATGCATGCATGCTACTTTATTCAGCACCGGGAAAAGGGTGCTTTGTTTGTCAAGGTAGGTGTATGTCAAAGAGGGTTGTTAGGATCTTTACTTTTGAATTTTTAGATCCTGTCATAAATACAAGTCCTAGCTATCCAATTCAAGCTGTAGAGCAATTCACCAACTTCAAATTAACATGCACGATTGATCTAACCGATTATTACTTTGGCCGTATATGTATGTGAATGGTTAATGCTTAATTAAGCATCAGAAAGACATGTCTAAATTACCTTAATTAATAGAATACCTCATTAGTTCTATAAATTAATTACCATTCAATTGCTCCTCGATGACGATCATTTTGGTGCTAACAACAATAATAATTATGATCTTTTATACCATATATACGGAGACATTCCAAATTAACTCTTAAACTCAAGCTTAATTATCATATTAAGAAAGCTGATAGAATCAAATTTTCAGTGTCAACTCCTTGCTCTTTACAGCATTCACTTTCCCTCCATGCTTCTTTTTCCCAAAAATGAAAGCAATTATATTATCCCACATGCCCAACTCAGCAACTGAATGACAAAGGGACTCGGTGACATAAACATCAGTGAGATCAAGCATAAATACCACTTAATTTTTTTGGTATTAATGCTTAATAGATTGTCCCCAAATGACCAACCTTCATTGGCAGGTATTTACCCAAAAGAAAAAAAAAACTCCCTTGGCAGGTAATTCAGCTTAGGATTTAAATGTACTGAATAATGAATTTATGGCGGAATGATAGAAAGTACCAATAAAAACTTTAATAGCCATTTGTTTGTGTATGAGTCTAATCCAGTCTAGGTCCATTCAATAAATGAACTTTGAATTTATATTATTTTTTCGTTGAAGATGTAATTTTAGTTGTATTATTTTTTTCTCTCTCAGAGATACCAACAAAGTAGTATATAAACTGTAAAATATGCAATTTATAGTGATTATGTCAAAATTTGAATGGAAAAATGACCGAGATAGGAGCCCCAAGTCGCAATAAAACTCTTTGGGCATGTAACATTAATAAATTACATGTCTCCATTTTTAGAAGGCAAAGCGCGCATATATATATTCCTTAAAGATCATCATAAAATTTGCCACTTTTTTGCCTTCAGACATATGATCAGGATTATTGTTAAAATTGGTGGACACTGATTATGGTTTTGTATTGTTGCTATATTAAATTTGGATACCGACCAGAATTTCGGAACCTGTAACTCGCAAAACACATTCATAAGATCATAATAAGGCTAACTTTATTGATCGACCTAATTTAGTTTATTTACTTTGTTGCTCACCAATTAACATCCTTATTGATGTTACTTAAAACTGATTTGTTAATTACAACTATTATGTGAAGGTGAGGCTTTTTACATGGTGGGTAATAGAATAGTGTTACATCAATATCATGAGTAATTATACGGCATTAACCCTATTAGAAAAAGAAAAGTGATACAACTTTAACATTTATTATTTTTTTAACTGTTCAGTTGACAGTGACTAATTTTTAAATTCTGAAAGTGTGACACGAATGTAAAATAATATTATGTTATCAATTACCCGTACTAATATGTTTATTGAAAATTAAGTTTATATTTGTTTAAAAGCATAAACGTAAAAAATATATATTAAAAGTGTTAGGAAAAATCATGGGTGGAGATTAACATTAAACAAGGTGGGCGGCTTTTTATTTGGTGGCAATAATTGTCTTTTAAATTTTTGGTAATATGGCAGTAACTATCTTTTAAATTGTCTTGTCCGCTTTTAATCTTTGTCTCTTATATTTTTGTTATAATCAATTTCTTGTCTCTTCTTTTAAACATAAAAAATAAAAATTTACACATGAGGGTGTAGCCCATGTGGTAGGAATTAGCTCACTCATCACACCTGTATGCAGGAGTTGCGGATTCGAATCTTGGTAGTCCCACATGACTCATGTGTTCCCCTCCTTTTCTACCGCACGAGGGGGTGAGAGATTCCAGCGATACAGGCTGCCAGTAGCGGACTCCCATGAGGTTGCAAAGACGCCTGGTTTGACCCTCTCGCTAGATCTGAAAAAAAATTATATGTTAATTTTAAATTGATAGAAATGATCAATTTTAACTAAATTGGATAAATATATAATTTTTTTTATCAATTTTAACTACATTAAATAAATGTGTAATTTTTTTTAATTTAAAAATATCAATTAATTAAATTAATTATAAATACTTTTAAATAAATAAATTTAATTTAAAAAAATATTAAAATATATTTAAACCAAAAATAAATAATTTTCACAGACACCCAAAATATCTGTTGAAAATAAAAGAACGGTACATTTAAAGATAATAACAATACACCAAAATAAAAAGAATTAAAAAATTATATTCATTTTGGTGGCAGTGTTTCTGACAGCAGAGGCAGAGTATTCTGTCATTATGAAAACCTGGCGATCAAGAAGAAGCACAATTTTTTTAAACCCAAAAAAAAAAAGAAATCACAATTTTTTTTCCAATGGTGAATTATGGGTTGCCACATACAGCGGATTATCATATTAATGTCTCTTTAAAATTTATAATGAGACGCATTGAATGTTTTTTTTTCTGTGAAGAAAAAAATTTTATCAACATGAATTTTCATTATAGATTCTTATCAAATTAAAAAAATACTTAAATCAGTTTACTAACTAAATATTTTTTGAACATATAACTTAACTGTGAATATATTCTTTTATTCAACAAAAACAAAATAGGTCCCAAAACTTCTATGGACTTTTTATTCTCCTTTGTTCCAAGCTTCCAGCAATGGCTCTGGAAAAAATAATAATATAATAAAATTCCAAAATATTTATCAGATTTCCTTGCACGATGCATATTAAGCCCACACGTGTAAACATAGAAACTTTGATTGGATATCATGTTATTTTTTATTAATTATGTATTTAGTAAATTTAAACATTTATAATCACGAGTTGAGTTACTTATTACCAAAAAAAATTCATCAAAAAAAAATTCCATTATTCTACATCAATCACTATAATTATTGTATATAAGTTTTTGCCTTCATAATAGAAGTTTTTGCCTTCATAATAGAACATGGATTGCTTTTACGACCACATCATTAATTTTACAGAGTAAGTGGGCAAAGAAAACAACTTTAAGGTTTCCATCAAAGAGGCTTTTTTCCGCAAAATAGCAGACAAATTGCAAGTACTTAAGGAGTCATAAAATGATTAATTAAAAACGCAAAGTCCTAGAGGGAATCCATGTGTTCTTAATCCCTCCAATCGATCTCACTTTCTTTAAATTCTAGGGAAGGAATGTCTGATAACTTTGGAAAAAGCTCAGTAAAAAGGATATCAGTAATGATATTCCATTAGACAAAGAGAGAGAAACTAAAGGGTTGATGAGGTAAAATACATACATATTTATATTATCTATTGTGTGGTCAAAGGCTCAAAAGGAAACGATTATATTCTTCTTCATCATTGGGACACAAATTGAGCTGGTTCTTTGCGTACTTAAACAGGACCCATTAAAAAAGCTGAATCTAATTATGAATACCCTTCATTCCCATAATATTACTAAAATCATTTCATAAAAAAACCCTTCAATATTCATCTCCTTTAATTAGCTTTCCCTCCATTTCTTTTTAAGATTCTTCTTTTTTTTGGGACAAGATTGGCTAAAAAAGAAGAGTGAAATTTTTTTTCTTGTACCTGACAGGTCCCACAAAACATGTCATTAAACCCCCCAGTTTTTTGGTCCCTACCACAAAAAAAATCTACTTCAACTATCTTTCTTTCTCAAGTTTTGTTCATTCAAAAATCACCTTTGATAGATAATACGCTTTTGATCACCACGTTTATGTGTCGGTCCAGGCAGCAAAAATTGGCATGTGAGGCAAGGAGATTGCAGGCCTTGGTTGAGCTGATGGAATCCAAGAATTCACAGCAGCATTGGTTGGACTCGATGAAAAGAACTTGGACACAGATGGAGGCATTCCGAAAAGCGTTGGGAGACTGCTTTTATCTGGACTGCCTTCCCTCGAGCTGCTTAAACTCGTGACCAATGATGAAGCATTCGACAAGTAAGCTCCCATTTTCGCCGAGTCTTCTACCTCTTGATGAACCAAGTTGTCGGGTGCAACAGAGTAAGCTTGGGATTTGTAAGCCTCGATGCATAGTTGTTTCTCATCGAGTTGCTGAGAAGACTGGTAAAATGCCATTTTCCAATCCGATCCACCTTCATTGTTCTTTGATATTATTGTTTCCTCATTGCTGCTATTAGTAACAGCAGCATTGTGATTTGAAGCTTGGCTACCAGATCTCGTCTCCTTGTTCCGCTTGGCAAGTTCTCCAGCAGGAAGAGTATTACTCGCCATGATTCGTTCCACATCGTACCTTGTTATATCAAAATTTGTTACAGCATTTAATCCTCGAAACTTTATGGCAGCTATGTCGTAAGCCTCGGCTGCTTCCTCTTGAGTGCCTAAATTTTCAATAATTATAATCACTAATGAGAACTAAAATCTTAATTTGAATCTCAGAACAGTGAACATTAAAATTGAACTTAAATGTGTATGCTTTCGCAAAAGAACAGCCTTAGCAAAAGCTTTGTTCACACTGTCCGCCAACAACGTACTAAAGTGACCTTAGATGAGGTTGAAAAGACGAGAGTTCTAAGGTCTTGAAAGTGCCTTACAGATTGGCTTTTTAAAGTCATAACTCACAAAGCTTTGATATATTGGCTATGCTCTAAAAGATGATAACATGTTCCAAGTAATTAGACCCAACTTTTCAAACAATGCCAAAAACAGATTTTTGCCTATTAAAACTTAAAACATTGAGATGACTCACTGAATGTCCCAAGATATAGATCTTTGTTTCCGGCAACTCTGCCAATCCGAGCTTGCCATCTTCCATGCTGATGGTGTCTGTTAAATAATGAAAAAGAAAAATAAAGATTTCAGGGTGATTTAAAAACTTCTTTCTTAGAGACATTCAAAACTTTCCAAGAAATACCAAGAAAAGCAAGTAATTAAACCTTGTTACTCCTCTGTATATTGATGCCCCCCTAGAGAATCCACTGCTTTTCCTGCAATTTTTTTTTTAATTTGTGAAAAAAAGTGAACAAAAAAAGCAATGAATATGCCATAGTAGTACGAACAGAAGCAAAAAAAAAAAAATCTACCTTCTTAAGTGAGCAACAAATTCCTGTCTGGTCATGTTTTTCATTTCTTCAAGTTCTTTTTGATAGTTTTCCAACTGCCAAAAAAACAACACCAAAGTTTCATTTCAGTAACAAAAAAGAAAAACTCAGATAAGTCTTTCTCAGACAAGAAAAAAAAAATTACAAGAGAATGGAGATCTTTACTGGGAAATTAATATGAGTAGAGGGTCCCCAATACTTGAGAGCTGCTAGATCGTAAGCTCTTGCAGCTTTTTCTTCCATGTCATAACCTCCTGAAATATATATTTTGGAATGATTATATAATACATTATAGATATAAAATGAAAAAAAAAATGAAAAAGAGATTAATCATTGTATATAAAAATCGCTTACCCAGATAAACTGAGAACAGTCATGTGATTGAAACGCCATCCCAGTCAACCAAAAAACACCCAAAAGAAAAAATCAAATCGTCAGCACAAGACAAGAAAAGGGCCATAAAAAAAAAATAAAATAAAATAAAATTATTAAACGTCTTTAGCCATATGGAATGTAAATGCATGTGTTTTTCACTAACCTTGCCTTCCTTTCCTACTCTGACCTTCTTTCTTGCAACTATTGTCCCACAAATGGGCTTCATATCTACCGGTCCATCTATGCCTGAATAGCATAAATCAACCAAGATGAATGACAAACAGAAAGCAAATATACAGTTTAATAAAAACTAATGTCGAATAAAGGGGGGGAAAAAAAACCATTTATTTATTTTTTGTAATTTTGAATCTGATACCTTGTAACACCACGATATTGAGAAGTTCTCTGCCCGAATGTATCCAAGGACTTCCTATGAACGATTTGCTTTTGATCCCCCTTTTCAGGGCCTCTTTTCTTGGTATCCAAAGCCACAGAATCAGTGACAGTAGGTGAGATTTGTTGTGAACCAGTCACACAGCTTGATTGTGAACCAGGGCTCATAGATAAGCTCAAAGATTGCAAATCCCCATACGCCATTCCACCAATAGACCCAGAGTCACCAGCATTATCACCCATGCAACCGATCATCTTCTGCTCCAGTGCTTGGCTAGCCGAATAGTTTCTTGAAACCCAGCTCTTCATGTCAGGATCACCATTATCATCCGCCATTGTAGGAAGCTGAAGGTTGCAATCTGCAATATGGGTTTCTTTAGCATTTTCCAACATCAAATCCTGGCTTCTAAGAGCAGAGTAATAAGAGTAGTGCTGGTTCTGTATCTGCTCGTGAGGGTTTTCTTGGTGCCTGGGGTTTTGCTGAAGTTGGTTCAGCAAATTTTGATTGTTTGGTTCATTTACTGGGTTTTGGTGATAAAAAATGCTGTCTAAGCTCAGAGGCATAGCTTCTCTATCATTGCTTTCATAGTGATGGGTCCCCATGGTTGCTCCCCCAAAAAAGTCCTCTAGTTTTGGAGTAGAAGTTGTTACCATTGCTACACATAAAAAATGTAAAAACATAAACAAAAACATTTTAGCAAAGCACAAAGAATAAAAATAAACAGTAAAGATTTGAAACTAATTACCTTGAGGCTGAGACCTGCTAAGAGCTTCCATTATACAGAGAGACCCATCAGACTTAAGAGGCATAACAGATAGAGGAGAATAAAAACCCCCATTTTCTCCTTCAACTCCATAGTATATACCATATGGAGAAGAATGGAAAAAATCAGTTGGAACAGAATGGGAAACAGCAGCTGAAGTAGAAGATGAAGAAGAAGAAGTGTGTGTTTGGTGGTGGTGGTGGTGGTGGTGGTGACGAGGGTCTGGAGGGACCTCCATCTTCATATTAGGAGAGAGAGAGAAACCCAACCAGTTAGTGTTATTGTTACTATCATCATTATTCATGGACTTCATATTTTCTGTTTTCCTCTCAATGTTGCTCTTCTTTCCCACTCAGCAGCACAGATTCTTGGCAAGTTTCTCTTAAGGCAAAGCAACTCAATCATTGGGAAACAAATAAACTAATCATAATCAATAATTTGTTCATTTTCTTTTTCCCTCTATTTTGAAACCGGGGGTTTTTGTTTGGTAGCTGCAGAATTTGATTGGACCAAATCTAACTACTCATCTAAACAAATCCAAGTTCTGCATCTGAATCTATGCTCTATTTCTCTCTCTCTGAAAAGATTTCTAAAGAGAACAAAGGAAGTTCCTTTAAACTAAACAAAAAGAATGAGTTCCAGCAAGCAATGCTGGGCATCCTTCCCGCATTCCATAGGGATCTGTGTATGAGAAAGACCTCTTCTTTTGCTTTACTACGCTCCCTCTCTTCCTTGCCCTTTCTTTTTTCCTTTTTTTCTCTTTTAGACCCCCCCTTAAACCCTCCATTAAAGCTTCATTTACGAAAAATGGATAAGAAATTTTCTTTAAAAAATAAATAAATAAATAGATTTTCTCATGTGGGTAAGTCTGCTATTGAATACCCAGAAAAGCCCTGCGGTCATAGTGAAGTTACCCTATAGATTATAGTCTCTCTCTCTCTCTCTCTCTCTCTCCGTGTTGTAAAATTTATTGGCTAATTATAGTGGGTTTAGTGGGTACTCTGCACCGTATTAATGTACTGCGTTTGAATTTAAACAGTCTGATTCAATTGGATTTTCACGGGGCAGAAGACAAACTGTCCCTCCAGTCACTTCATAACAGTAGCGCAGCTTCTGTACTGGACCTACTCTCTTTTCCAACCAGATGATAGGTATCTACCATTTCAACGTAGGGTCGATAAGACAACCTTCAACGACACCGTTTTCTCTAAAATTCCTCTTTTTCACATTTGTCTTGTCAAGTCATACTTTTTTTTAAATTGAGTCTGCTCTGCCTTTGTCTTCAGCAAGAGTGTTTTTACATTTGTGTTTGGAATAATTTTTATTTTTGTTTTTGTTTTTTAAAGTGTTTTTTGAAAAAAATTTATTTTTATTAGTTCTGATTATTATTATTTTAAGATTTTAAATGCTTTAAAAAATAAATATTATTTTTTAGTTTTGCAAGTATTTTTTTAAATAAAGTATACACGTCTTTGATAGTTTTAAATTTAACTAAAAAAGATCATAGCATAAAAAATAAAAAATCATTGATTTTTTAACAAATTCATGCACAGTGCCAATATTAGATTCAAAAAATTCGATTGCAAATAATGTTAAATAATGGAAGTTTTTACAAGTTTTGGCAACCCCACGTCCATTTTATCGAATAAAATTGCTATATAAACAAATCCATTTTGTATTTCTTTTTAAAGAAGCTAAATCTAATTAGATTATTATAATTTTAGAAGTAACTAGGGGGGGNGGAGGGGGGGGAAACAAAAACAAAAAACCTTGTATATCAAAAATTCACACAGTATAATACTTTCTACTGTAGCGCTGCTTTTTGGCTGTAGCCTTTCTATTAAGTATTTAAAGAACGCCATGACCTATCAAAACCAATTTAGTATTAGTTAATCAAGTTCCACACAACTAAATTACAATTATCTGTGTAATTGAAAAAGAATAATAATAATAATAACAAATTAAAATGATAAGAGATTAATAATTCTTAACTCATGCATCTGGGTAAAATGTTCACTTTAATTGATGGCCATTTTCCATAAATGGATAGCCCAGCCAAATAGAATACACATAAACATTATACTTAGTCTTCTAGCAAAATCAACTTTAACAGGAAGCAAAAAAATAAAAATGCTATAAGAGGCAGGTTTGCTTTTGCAAAGAATTTACTAAAAGGCAGTCTATGAGTAAACATGGCCTAGGGCGATCATTTTAATTTTTTGCTAACTGACCTAGGGCGATCTATTTACCTATGAACGTCGATGTCTCACATTCATCAAAAAAAAAAAAAACGTCGATGTCTCACAATCAAAAAANTCCATAGATACTAAGAGAGAAAAAAAAAAATCTATATTTATTTTTTATTTTTTTTGTAAATGAACAAAATCTAGAATTATTGATGTGGAAGATACACAGTTTAATTCCTTTCCATTTGCTTTTGGCGTAGGCCTTGGTTTGTAGTCAACACCTGCCCTCCCGACATAAAAGTGAAAGTGTGGGGTCACCGTAATTAATTTTAATTCTGAACCTAATTGCAAAAGGGCATCCTCATCCAGATTACCCCATAGAGGCTCACCAACTAATTAATAATATATATTTTCTCCGGGCAATGGTGTAGAGGGACTTATCAATCATTTCATACAAAATGATTTGGAGGGTCTTTACCAAAAAATAATAATAATAATTGGTTTAGAGGAACTCAATCACTTCATAAAATAAAAAATAAAAAAATTAGGTTATCCAATTTATTAACAAAATTTTTAATATGAAATGATTAATAATTAATAAATAAGTTAATAATATTTTATTGATCATAATGCAATATCATTAGCTACTAAATATTTTATTTAAGTCCCTCTAAATTATTTTTTTCTTCCATATTTTTATTATTTATTATTACCATTATTATTCAATTTCCTACATTCATTGGATAATTATATATTAATGGACATACCTGATACTTAGCTTATAGCAGTTTAAGTTGATCATTATGATTTTTGAAACAATTTTTGTCACAAGTGCAATTCTGAACAATTCCGAAGGTCGAATTTTTCGCACATGTGTGGTCTAAGTCACTTAACCTTAGTCAGCCATCCATCATGAGACTGAGGCTTTATCCTTCCCAAACTATGCCAACCTATATGGTTGCACAACATGCCCATACAATATGCACACCATCTATTTGATAAAATGCCAAGCACACATAAACATGCATAACAATGGTTAAATCACATACATTCACGCTCACAGCAACACACATAATTATGGAGTTCACAACCCCAACATTTCTATCTCATTAGAATAGAAAATCCGGCCAAGAACCTAGCAAGGACCACCACATGCACATCTCATGCCTCAAGTGCTTGGTTCGGTGTCTCATGTTAGGCTCCAGCATATTACATATGCAAAACCGTGCAGTTACAACCCAACTGCCCTAGGTGTGCTGGCACCAACCAACTTAGGCCACATGGCTTTGCAGTGGACAACCCCTAACTGCTGGGTAACATGCTAGCACCAACCAGCCTTGGCCATGTGGTCGTGCAGCTGCCTCCCTCAGTTGCCTTGAGTCATGTTGTCATCAGCTTACATGTGACACATTTTGGTCAAGCCCCAATCACTACTGGATGCATGTCATCGAAGCAAGGGCCTTCAGTAACCGCTCATAACTGCCCCCACAAAGTCAGCCAATGTGACGCCCCGGATCTAGAGCTAGAGTAAGTGTGGGCGGGTGCAAGGGCACTGGCAGGCTACCTTACTGGCATAGCCAGAGTAAGTGTGGGCGGGTGCGAGGCACTGGCAGGCTACCTTACTGGCAGAGATCGGTGTCCAATCCCACATCGCCCGGGTGTGGAAGGGGGTCATGTGGTAACGGTTCAAATGTAAAGTGAGCACTCTCTTAATAACCAAAGCCTTTTCAGAGCGTTTGGCTTCAGAGTTTGAAGAACTCTGGGGTTAAGCGTGCGCTCTAGTGGGAGCATTCCTAGGATGGGTGACCCCCTGGGAAGTCTGACAAAAAACTCCATACCGTCTGAAGTGCGGTGGCTAAATTGGAGACAATATTGGTTAGAGAGAGAGTGTGGCGTTACAGCCAACGCCTGCTACCAACTCATCCTGTGTGTGGCAATCATGTAAGCAGCCATATGGGCTTGCCTGCACACTCCATGCATGCCTACTGCATGTGCCTGGCACATTGGCGCGCCTAGCCTTTGCGCCCCTGCTCAAGCCCACGTCTGCCCACTCATGCAAGCCCTCTGACCTGCACAAGCCCGTGCCTAGTTGCACCTGCGCTGCTACCTGTAGCCAACCTGCCTGCACACCAAGCCTGCTTGCTCGCTACATTGTCTTGCACCTTGGTACCACGCCGTGCCAAGCCTGCACACTAGCCATGCTCACCAACATATTTCAGTCCACAGCATGCTAGGCACCAACCCATGCTATGCTGCCTCGCATATATGCGTGCCTGCCCTGCTGCGCCTGCTCAACGCAATCCACTGCATGCCTTGCTCGCTCACACACTACCTTGCCTAGCTGCACGCCTAGCACCCTATTTGGCAATGACCACGAAAAAAAATTCATATTCTACAAGGAAAAGAAGAGATCGCTTTACTCGAAGTTGATATGCTTGGAATGATGATCGAAGAGTCTCCTTTGAGAACATGCTTTTCATGGGATATGCATTTTATATTCTAGTAATCATCAATTCCCTTAGAAAACTCTACAAAATTGCTTAGCTATCTTTGGTCATGCATAATTTCAAATATCAATGTCCAAATTTAGATGATAATTTGTTGGTCGATCTTTGATATTTGAAAATTTATCTCTAATGAAAAATAAAATTTTTGATTTATAGAAAATCAGGACAGAAAATTATATTTCGTCCCCAACTCGTGTGTGTATATATATTTATTAGTAAAATATATACTTATATTTCATATTTTTTTTATATTTAAATACAATTATGTCGATAAATATGAATATAATACATTTTAAATATATCTTTTAAATTTTTATTTTTTATTAAGGAAATGAAGAAATCTGAACTCATTCCATTTTTCCACCGAGGAATCCTCGCCCTGCTCCCGTTGAAAAAAATCAAGATACAAGACATGAATGGGACTATTTTTAAAAGGTGGGGCGGAGTACGGGAAAGCTGCCCTAACTCTGCCCTGTTCTATTGTCATTCATTTATCTAAACAATATTGCTAGCTAGCTTCCAATGCTGTCTCTTGCATTTTACCTCAAATAATTACGAACTAATTTAAATAAATGGATCAAAAGCTTTTATTTCCATTCCTATCCAACTTGTCATATGATAATATCTTGGTTAAAAAGCAGCTATTCTTTATTTTAATTTATGTTTTGCTTTGTTTATTTTGTTGTCTTTGCTGCTACTTTTTAAATGAGGGGGTTTTTTTTTTTGGGTAATAAGTTTTTAAACGAGGGTGAATATGAATGAAGATGTATTTTATTAGTATAAAATTTGAATAAAAAAATCCTTGACCCAAATAATAACGAGTATTTCATTAAAAAAAGAAAACACGAGTACTATATAAACACAATTAATGACCTGACAATCATTATAAGGTCCTCCAAGCATTTTTTAAATATAGATATGTGCAATTATATAGTAGTTTGTCTATATTAATTGTTCATTCTAATTTTTTGAGTTTCTCTTTCATAAGATTAATTATGAACATTGATATATCCTTTTGCTTCCGACGAAAATATTCAGACATTATTAGACAAAATGGGATGAAATGCAATGCTTAGTCATGCAGATATTTGGTCCTTAACTGATAAGAATCGATTAATTAATTTTTCTAGCAAATAAAAAGAAAATTTTGTCCCCACTTGACCAAAAAGCCAAAATGAGCCCGGGGACGTACGCAACGTTAAGGCTTTGTCCCCACCTGAAGAATATGTCTCTTATATCACGTAGTGGCTTTGGGTTAAGCAACAAAACTGCAAATATATAATATGCTTTTGTTATGTATCTTTCTTTTTCATTTATATATAATTCATTTAGTTTTTTATTTTTTCATGCATCGGGAAAAACTAAAACTAGAGACGTTCAATCAAATGGAGGTAGTGTTTTCCTTTTTGTAATATGTTTGCATGGAAATTTTTGCATGGACAAGTTCATGGAGACAGATTTTCAAGGGGTCATCATTGGATTTGAACAAAAAAAAAATGAAAAAAAAAGTGAGTTTTTAGTGAGTGAAGAAGAACAAGGACTAGAGGAAGAATATAGGGAAGAGGTAGAGATCGAAACCCTCTTTTTGATTGAAGTAATGATGAGCAATGCACCAAAATTTCCATCCCACCAAAATGCACTAGAGTCCAATAAGACTTTTGCTTGGAATAGTACATGGCCATACTAAAGAGCTTTGTGCTGTCTCAGCAAAATTTTGCTTTTTCTTTCATTTTCACCACCCTTTTGGTGGGAAGCAGATGGGAAAAGGGTTGGTGGGTGCGCCTCTTTTCTCTCAATTTTGTGTTTGCTTTAATAGGGGTATCTGGACTAATCCTTAATGAGTAATCTGGTTAGTTCGACAAAATGTCTTTACCATACATGGACCATTATGCCCCCTCTTTGAGACTGTGAACACCAAAGAGGTGGTTGGATAATTTAGCACAGAATGACTCCAGTAAGCTAAACCAAATTGGTCATAATCTTGCTACCCAAAAAAAAAAAAAAAAAAAAAGAAGTCATAATCTAGCTAGTAGAAGAGTTCATATATCTGAATTAATGCATGTTTAAGTGAATCCGATTATTCCCTCCCATCTTTTTTCTAAACCAAAAATATATTAGAAGTTGACCTATTTAACATTTTTCTCGGTGATTAAATAACATGACGTGGTTATTTCAGGGGTAAAAAGCTAGAATTAATACCAGACATAATACTTTAAAAAGTTCGTTAGAGAACAAATGCACTACACTAGTAATAAGAAATGATGGGTTGGCAAGAGATTTGGATTTTGATATAGAAGGCAGTGATTCAAACTTTACTATCATCTGCATTGAAATCTCCGTTATAACTGCAAAACTATAAACATAGATGCACGCAATATGTTTGGTTCGATGCCAATATGTCCACCATTTAAGTTGAGGGACACACCAACTTCTATTCTCCAATTTTATTTATCAAAAAATACTAAAAAAAAGAAAAAAAAAAAAAAAAAAAAAAAAAAAAAAACCCTTTTAATTCTANGAAATTTATGAGAACATAATATTTTATTTCTTTCTAAAGATAACTAGCACTTTTTATCTGGACGATAAATGACAACTAGTATTTTTATTTTTATTTTTCATTAGCATTCAGGATCATCGTCTAATGGAGGGCTTTGCTACTAGGCTATTTCCAAAGGTACAAGATAACTAGTACATAAACTTTACGTTTACATCAACATGTTCAATCAATCCACAACTATTATATGTTGAAATCTTAAATGTTGCCATTTAACAAAAGCCCGTTTAAGGCCTAAAACAATTGAGTACGCTGTAGTTAACCAATCCTTAGACCACCTTCTTGTTCAGATTGAAACGAGTGGAAAAGAACCAATCTCTAACACAGAGAGGAGACCAAGAAAGCAACGCAAACAGACCAGTCATGTGACCAAAAACAATTTGCTTAGGCGGTTTAGGACTCAAAACTCTCTTAACCACATGCCTGGCAAAAACTCTAGCATCCGAAGCTTTATTCCCCTGAGAAGCCCGAGCTCTGTCAGCAATAGTCTCCTTGAAATCCTTATAAAGTTTCCAATCATAATCAGCCAATCTCTCAACATTTGCATTTCCCAAATTGGATTTTACAGCCCCAGGCACAACCAGCACCACATTGATACCAAAAGGCCGCAATTCCAAACGCAAAGAGTTGGACATAGCATGAATCGCAGCCTTACTAGCACAATAAGAACCAGCCCATGGAGTTGGAATTTTCCCCACAACGCTTCCCACATTTACTATAGTCCCACATCGCTTGGAAGCCATGTGGGGAACCACTACTTGTACAAGTCTAAGCTGTCCCAGAGCGTTGATTTCCCAAGCTTTTCTGATCGTCTCCAGTGGAAGCTCGGCCAAAGGGCCAGTGCTTCCTATGCCGGCATTGTTGACCAGAACGTCTAGTCTGCCGTACTTGGATATAACAGCGTTCACCGCCGATGACACGCTTTCATCGGACGTGACATCGAGGTCGAGTATGTGGATCTTGTCTGAAGGGAGATCCGACAAGTCTTGTCTGCGGTGAGAGATGTCTGAGGCAATGACTTGGCAGTTTTGCTCGGCAAATGCTCTGCAATACTCATATCCAATGCCTCCTTTGGCACAGCCAGTGATTAGCACAACCTTACGTTCGCTCATATATGCTAATTATTGTTACTTTTACTTTCTGTTAATGGCTAGCTAATTGATTGCCAAATTACGCTATAGGCTATATGAGTGTATATAGTCGGGCAAAAGTAGTGTGTTGAATCGGCCAAAGTTATTTTCTTCATGTTCATAGTTTAAGCATAGAATATACTTCTGGGGCATATGCTTTTTTCCATGTAGAATTAAAGGCCGGCTAAGGGATGTCCATTTTTAAGAAGGTGAATTTTGGATTACAAGTATAACTCCAATCGTACAAGGCCACGGACCAGCTGTTTGTATATATAGAGCTAGATAGCTTCCGTTTGCATCCTTTTCTTGTGTGTAACATATATAAAAAAAATGAAAAAATCTCATATTTATATTATTTAACTCTGTTTGCTAAAAAACAGATAGATATTAGGGGAATAAGGTTTTTTATTTATTTTTTTAATTAAAAAAGTTAGGGAGTAAAGATTGGTGTACCCAGCAACTTCAAGTAATAGATCTACGTGAAAATTTTGTTGACTCATAGCTTAGCAGTGGAAGGACTCAGAACCTTGGCCTTTGCCAAAAAATTCAGAAGCCTCTATCAACCCACTTAGTTGACTGGAGCATTACAAGGCCTTAAAAGATTTGCCGACTTTGTAGCAAAACTGGCTTTAAAAGGCAATTGCAATGTTATATTTTTTTCTTTTAATTTAAAAAGCCTTTTATTGCAATGTTGTTTAAAGGAAATTGGGAACGTTACTCTTTGTAATCTCCAGTTTAAGGAGCTTTTAATTTACCAAAAAAAAAGTTGACTGGAGCATTAGCAGAATAACGTTGGTAGAACTTATATATTTGCTTACCCTCAAATAAATTAGTCCAAGATTTTGTTTCCCCAAAAAAGAATGCAAGTGTCACTCATAGCTAGTGCGGAGCCAGAAATATTAGAATAGAGTTGAAAAATAAATTATTGTTTATAAATAAAAAATTATTATTTAGAAACTAAATAAAATGCTAATTTTCTAGCGATCAAGTGAAAGGAAAAGTTATTTATTTGTTTTTGTTTGTCTATATGATGGTAAACACTCATGCTCTAAAAAAAAAACAAAAAAAAAACCAAACCAAACTTTTAGGATAAGAGATTATAACATAAATGATTGTTTACCTATATCTAAATAACTAACCACATATTTTTATTTTACAGCTAACTTATTATTTATAAACTTAAATACTATGTAAATAAAATATAAAATATATATAATAAAATATACAGGGCAGAGACTATAATAAAATATACGGAACACAATATGATACGACATAAATATGAAATTTAGTTTAATATGACATAAATTTGCATGTATTTTTAAGCATTTGTGTTTGTATATTTCAACATAAAAGTTTAACTAGTCGGATTTGAATGAACAAATTTTAATATGAGTACAATCTAATACGATAAAAACACAACACAATATATTGTCAGATCTACTTATACTCTCCTTAGAGCATCTCTAAAAACACAACATAACACGTTGCTAGATCTATTTATACTCTCATTATAACATTTTCATGAAGAATGTAAATTGCTGTATATGTGGATTGAAACAGACATTATTTAAATTTATGTGGCATAAATGCATACTCAATTTCAAATTACTCTGATAGTATTACATAGAAAAATTATTTATAGTTATTAATTAATTATATATTTTATTAAATATTTTTAATTTTTGAACAAATTTAATTTTGAAGAATTTTTTTTTTTTAAATTTGACAATGTTTGAGCATCTAGAAAGAAAAAATTATATGGAATATTTCTTATAAATATTATTATTGTAAGATAGTTTTTCAAAATAATATATATATATTTGCTAAAATGCATGTTAATTTTATCCACCTCTGCTCTGTTAAAGATGAGGGCCATGAGGCTTGTATAAAAAGTGGCAGGGGTTGTTGTGGTATTTCACTTGGGAACATAAAAATCCAAAGGAAATCTAAATAAGGCAGGCAGAAATAGGCAACAGAGGTCAACAGAAAAAGTAGATTATAGATAGGAGATAGCAACCGAACTGAAGGCGACCACAGAGCTATGTTTGTGCTAATACTGTAAGCATGGGGACTAAAAGGCCTCTGCCCTCTTTTCCTTTTTAAGATTGAGACAATACCCCATATGCTTTCTCTCACCTCTCACCCCCATTAAAGCGTTTTCTCCATTTAACCCAATACCAATTTCCCTGCAATTCCTAATAGCTAATAATTCCCCATTACTTCTCTCTTTAATACACTTTACCTTCCTCTTCCAAATTTTCTTTCTTGTTTCTGTCCTGTCACATTCAAAAAAATAAGATTCTCTCTCTCTCTCTCTCTTCCATGTCTACTTTCATGACTGCAAGCCTCTGCAACCCTTTTCCCTATCTAGCTCCTACACTTTCTTTGTTTTGTGTAAGTTTTAGATTTTCTTCCACTTATTCTTAATGGTTTATCTTCTGCTAGATTTTGGCTTGGAAAAAGAAGGCTCGGACTAGCTAGTCTAATATAGTCTATTGGTGTTGTAGCTCTTGTGCTTAGGAGGTCATGAGTCATGACCCTACTAGATTTTTCTATCACCAAGAGAGAAAAAAACTTCTAGATTTCGAAGGAAAGCAAAGTTATAGGGAAAACCCTTTTTTTCATTAACTTATTAAAAGCCATTGCAATGTGGTCTCAGTCAGTCAGTCACCAATACACCCACATTCCTAGGACCCCTATATTTTCTGTAAGGGAGTGAAAACCCAGAGAAAGTTGTGTAAAATTATTAGAACTTTTATATGGGTGATTTTGGTGGGTGGTGTTTCTTTTAAGGAAGAATCCAAGCCCTTCTTCTTTTTTTGGTGTAATCTAAGCCCTCCTTCAATTAGTCACTAGAAGTATGTTTAGAATGTAAAATTTTATTGTAAACTGGACTGTATTAATATGGTATATTATTTAGTGCAAAATTGTAGTGTACTATAAAATTTTATAAAGAAATTAATTTGACAAATTAAAATTTATTTTATTGTTACTTTCTTAAATAATTACATTATTAAAAATATAAAAAATATATTTTTATTCATCTAATTTTTAAATAATTATATTACTCATAATATATTAAATTAATTTATTTTATTGTCCTTCGTTATAGTGTTTACATTATCTAACTTTATAAGAGTTTATTAAAATTATTTGAATAGTTTTTTTTTATAGTTATTACATGGACTTTATTATATTAAGAAAGAAAAAAAAGGAGCAGCTTTTGGATAAAGAAAAAAGAAAGGAAAAAAATTGCATGGGTTGAGTTTTACTTCAAAAAAAAATTAACAAAATCAAAGTTAAAAAATAGCATTTTTGAAAAAAAAAAAAAAAAAATCCAAGATCCCAGGTCGGTGACTCGGTGCAAAAAAAAGTAGCTCTGGCATTGTTTAAGACGCTTCGGCCGCAAGACGGTCATGCTAAAGGCTGGATAGGATAATTTAGCACTGAATATGAGTTTTCTTGTGCAAGAGGGCACTTTCATGTATGCTACAAGACCTAAATACAATTTGGTCAAATTTAAATTTTCAGTCAGCAAATTATATATTTGAAAAAATTAGTATTCAGAAAATTATATAGTGTTTATTTGTCACAAAATTATAAAATTTTAACCTTTTTTTCAATTTCAAAAAATTAGCAAAAGTTAATAAAATGGATTTTAAAAAGTCACATATACCATATACGTGATACTATTTTGATAGAATTTGTTAAAGTTAATCTAATTTGATTAAATTGTAATTTCTTGCAAACTTTAAAGTGTTTAAGTGCTTATATTAATTTTAAAAAAATTCTAATTTAAACAAATTGAATAATAAAAAGTACTAAAATGATTTAACCTTATAAAATATATGGATTAAATTTTGCTTTGCCCTTTCTTAGCACCCCATAAAGCAAAGAGACTGAAGGAGGTGATTGTTTTAGCATTCTGGTGAATTTTCTAATTGGTGCCAAATAAGTATTTGACTAGGAATAAATTGGGGACAACCAATTTAATTGATTTTTACTCAATTAGCTTAGAGAATTTTGATTATTTTAAAATTTTACCAGAACAGGAAACATAATTCTTCCAAATACCATTATGTAATTGTTGAACAATATATATTGAAATGGGGGAAGGGAGTTTCAAAACCTATCCTTAAAACACAAGATTTAAATGTTTTTATCAGTAAACATTGCCAACTGGACTTTTCCAATGAGACATTATTTAAACATTATTTGAATCAGAAAATGAAGACAAAACAATGTTAGCTTAGGTAAAAGGAGATTATATTATTTGTTAAATCGTTAACCATCCAAATGTGAAATATGACAATAACATTCATCATCACCTGTAAAACTTAACCAAAAAAAATCATAACATATAAAATTATTTTAAGGAGATGAAAATCGTTAATAAACTCTTTCAAATGCTATGTGAAAATTGTTTATTTTCAGTAAAATATGAACACCAATAGTTTAATCTTAGTACATGCTAGATAATTAAAATAGATCTGATTAATTTCAACACATCGATCTGCAAGAATTTTTAAAAGATTAGATTTTTCAAGATGAAAACTTAACAGATCTGAATAAATTTTAGCACAAACACAATACGACACAAACACAAAATTTAGCTTACAATAGGCACGTATTTTTAAAAATTTAAATTTATATATTTTAATTAGAAATATTAATGAATAAAATTTAAGTATCAATTTTCAACACGAATACAGTATACTAGACACATAGTCTAAACTAGAATACGGCTTGGAAACGGTTGGATTTCTTTGTTGGGGTAGATTTGGGCTTACTTCCAAAACCTATATTCATGGGTGGGCCTCGTTTCAATAGCGGGCTGGAGAACGAAGTCAAAATGACACCGTATATCTTGGTTCTATATTTGAGTATTCAAATTTTCATTTTTCAAATTTTCCGTACAAAAAAATTAAATTCAAATTATAAATTTATGTGTTTATATAATTTTGAGAATTTTTTTGAATAGCTAAACATAGTTGAAAATTGAACACAAATTCAAAATACATGCTTTTTAAAAGTAACGCTATCAAAACAGAACTCATAAAAGCTATTACTTTTTTTTTTTGTTCGAACATAAAAGCTATTACTTATGGACGCCACACTCAATTTAAATAAATAAATAAATAAGCTAACCACAACATACAACCTATACATTTTATTGGTTACAAGTGGTTTTGCTTAAATGCTTGGCAATCCACATGATTACAATAGGCTAACCAATTATGGACGCCTATTTTCACTGTACAAGATGTTTAATTTGGTGATCCTATAGAACTTGGCATAACAAGCAGACTATATAGTTTCTGAGTAGTGATTTCATAAAAGCTGAGATATAACATGTCAATGGACTACCCTAACCAATTAAGCAGCAACCTCAACATCTTAAAAACTGATTGTAGTTGTGAGATTTAAGAGACTGGAACTTTGCAGCAGATATCAAAAATATCACTTAGTGGAGCATGATCACCTGTGCCTTCATCTTTCCATGCATACAGCAATTGCTTACCTTTGAAGATAAACATACCACCCTGATTCACAATCAAGAAATTCATGGACAAAGATCAATACAATAGTTACCAAACTCTTTATGCAGGCGTTTGTTTGATTCCAATCCTAGAGTACTGGAAGCAATTGATCAGACCTGTTGTAGTACACCACTTCTGTCATCTGGGGTTGCTTCGATGGTATAGTTCTTCACAGCATTCCGCAGAGCATCGATTCTTGAAAACACCTTAGCCTGTCATGTCATGATTTTATAGAAATATATGCATATCATTAACCATGCAAACGAGTCCACACCCACCTAACAATAACATCATGAAAGGAGATATGGTGAAAAGCATTACACTGGCTGGATTGAAGAATGTACGGCCAATTCCATGGTACAAGGTCAAAACATCATATGCCTAACATAAAGAAGTGTTAATCATAGTTTACGATCAAGAACTTCAGTCACTAAACAAATCGTATAAATAATAATGTAAAAACATATATTACCTTGCGATGAGGATCAGCATAAAGGGAATCCATTGGAAATGGTAACTAAACATTGAACAGGGAGAAAAAAATCAGCCCCAGGACCAAATAAAAGTCCCATGAAAGCACAGTTCTATACTAATCCAGAAATCGTTACACCAACTTAGAATTTTCCAGAAGTTTTATACTAATCCAGAAATCATTATGCCAACTTAGAATTTTCCATAAGTTTTATACTTGAATACTTCGTGATGATATTTTATATTAAAAGCCCATAATTTAAGAAACGGGGTAAGACTGTTGGCTTAGAAGCATTTGACGACAGTATTCAAATATTCAATCTATGCTTCTGGTAAGTGGAAGTGAAAGGAATTGGATTAGTGGGAGCATTGAGCTACAATAAGCAACAGTTCAAATGGCATGGATAAATCTAACTCATGAACACTAAACAGCATAAAGTGCTCATGTGTACATTTATCCACAGAAGTCCTAACATGAAGCCCCAAGAATCCTAATGCACGACGATAGTTGTTAGTATAGTACAATACACAATACAATACATGTGATACATATCATTACAGACAGAAAAAGATACAAATCTTGAGTGTTTAGGAAATAGCAGCGTATTGTCCAAAACACAATAAATTTCATAACAAAACATCCACTACATCGATACATAAGATACATGGGAATTTAATAAAAGAATGCCATCTTTTGTAAAACTGTCTAAGTTTAGTGTAAACATGTGTAGTTTTCACAAAGAATAGGTAGTGTAGATTTATTGACATCAAAGAACGTAGATTATGATGCCATCGAAAATGAAATTACTGATTAAAAAAAATGAAAGTTTTATTGTTTATAGAACTTATATGACTTAATAATGATGTTCATAATTTACCATATTGATGTTTTTATTTATGTTTAAAATGCATATCATACAAGGACTTGGAGAGGGTATTTTTTGGGAACACCATGAACAACTATAACTACACATGACAATTATGCACAGAAAAATATATAATTTAAACATATTATAGTTAAAAAGCGTATCATGCAATAAGCGACATGTTACAACCCGATAAACTTTTTTCACAAAATGATACATGTTATGATATGCATTTTGACAACTATGTACAGGACAATACAGAATATACATTAATATTCCTAGTCCCTATTATTTGAGGATAATAACATCCTAGTACACAAAATAAAGTCACCCACAACAGTTGTATTATCAGATAAAAAATGTCCAAAAACCAGTAATGTCACATTCGGTGACAACTTGGAAACAACGTTCTCTAGCTGAAAAGCTTCAAGTCACTTATAATCAACCACTATCATATCAAATGACATGCTTATTTAAAGAATTGGAGCCTACCATATGATGGCATGATTGAACAGGATTTAACCATATTGATTTCTATTGTTTTTGTTCAGGGATTCTTAAATGTTAGAACTTTTGAACATATGAAGAAAATCAAACTGTTAAACTATTCAATCATGTAAGACTTTCATCAACTAAGCTATGCATTTAATAAGCACGCCACATGACATGATAGTGGCCAACCACATGCGACTACACACTTTCCACTACTAATAGCAGAAATGCAAATCGGGAAGTTCTAACCGCCATATTAGCCTAGTGTTATATCAAGTCACTAAAACTTGAGGTGCTAGTATCATTAGTTTTTTGTGTCAAGAACACAATGGAAACTCAAATATAAGCCCATGATAAGCATAGATTTATCCTTTCTTCAAACTAATCAGGGTTTTGCTATGTTACTCTACATTGGGCAGACACGTTGTGAAGGCCAGATAAGTAACATGCTTAGCATGAATAGTCATTCATTTTCCATTTCGTACAACTAAACATTATATGTTCTATCTCATGAACCGTATGCATAGCTTGCACCTTTACAACAGCTTGTAAATGTCAACGACATGGCCATGCTAAAACAAACATTTGAGATTAGAGTCTCCACAACAAAGGACATTCTTTTAAGTTACATGAACTGCAGCTCAAATTAATTACACAAAAGGGTAAAATGGATTTACCCGTTCCGCAAGTATACGAGCTTTATTAGGAGTACCAACACCAACAGCAACTAGTTTTACACCAGCTGAGTCAAATCTTGCTTTTGATTCTTTAAGAGTTGAAGCAAGTTCCCAACTTAACAACAATCACAAAATGCCGAGTCATAAAAAGATCCAGCAACACAGATAAAAACCCATTCCAAATTAACTTGTCTAGAATCTAGAAATTACCAGCAAGGGCAACCAAAGTGCCGCAACAGAGCAACAACAGCAATTCCCTGAAATACAAAGGAAACGCCTAGTTATACCAAAAATAACATTCCATTCAAAACCAAGCGCAAGAGGCGTGTAACTCATCCTAAATTAACGGCTAAACTGCAAAGGCCTTCCAGACCCAGAAGGGTCTTCCGGGTCTCCAGGCATCTGACAAAAACGACATCACAATTTTGACCACGATTGCGCAAACGGCTATCAATAAGATTCCGACCAACACAAGCAAGTCAGAGATAGAGATTTTGAAAATAATTTCGACCTCATTCTGATCCCAGAGATCCTCGAACTTGACAGGCTCACCAGCGGCGGTGAAAATGCTAACGTCGCCGAGGATGTTAACGATAGTTGAGCTGTATTCGGAAACCGTGGCTTTCGGAACGACGCGTCGTATGCTTCCTTGACGTGCTGGTTTTGGGGCGTGGATTCTGAAAATGGGATGAGCTGGAGGCTTGAGAGGTGCGAGTGTAGAAGACCAATAATTAAAGGAAGAAGAAGAAGGAGGAGGAACAGAAAGAGGCCGCAGATGAAGAGCTTGCGCAGAGATGAGAGCCATGGGATTGGGCCGAAAACCCAAAAAGGGTCAAGGACACTGTGTTGAGAACTGAGAGAGCAGAGGAAGAAGAAACTAGTGGCCAAGTGCGAAGTGGTGTAATACATACCAAGAAAAAGTAGAAAATTAATTTGCAATATTAAATAGTTGTTAGATGAAATATCTTTTAAATATACTACATTTTGAAAAGGAAAAATAACTTCAAGGTCAGCCCATCGGTCCAAGCCTAAGGCCCAACTAAAGGCTGAGGCCCAGAAGGTAACCATGAAAATGGATCAGGATCCACTGAGTTCAATATGCTACGAGATCACGTGATGTAGGGTTTTTTTTTGCTAATACAGGGAATTTATTAATATGCATCCCTATCTCATAAATATCAGCTCCTGAAATCTGTGCCCAAAAGAACAAAAAATAAAAATAAAAATCTGAAAGTCAAAAACATCCTAATATGTCTATGGGTAGTAGGGCTCTTCTTTGAAAAGTGATGAAGAAGTTTGCGTGTGTTTATCAGTGATGAACAACTGACATATACAAATTGGATTTAATTATAAAATATATTTTTATTGGATTTTATATCAAATCAAAATTTCATTTCCTTTTAAATATTTCTTAATGGAATTCAAATTCAAAATATAGAAACAAAAAATATAATGATTTACAACGATAAATTTATTAAGATAAGAAAAGTAGAAAACAATGGTAGTGTTGCTATGGTTTTTGGATATAAGTAGTTTTGAAATAAAAACGTTCAAATATAGATCAATATAAATAAATACAAAAAAAAAACAGCGGAATTAAACAGGATAAAATAGCATTTTCCTAAAATGAAAATAGAATTAAATGGAAGTTGTAAGGAAAGGGGATGTTTGGGGAGCACATCAATCTCTTTCCCTAGGTCACAAACTCACACTCCAAGAGAGGGATTTCTTCTCGCAATCTCCTTTTTGACCAAACAAAGTTTGCTAAAATGAACTTAAAGACAAAATCACAGTCTTAATGGTATCTGAATATAATAGTGAATAAATATCTTATCGATAATAAGGTCACGTGGGAAGTTGGATCCCCACAAAACCCATGATGAGATCTATGAAAGTGATCGTTAGTGCAAAAATTATGGTGGGTTTTGGAAAATGAAAATGCCCCTAAAACCGCATGTCAATTTTATTTATTCTCTAAATAAAAAATATTTTTTTATTATGAGAATATTTTTTTTATTACGAATGTATTCTATTAAAATTTTTATGTTGATTTGTTTTTAACTATAAATTTTTGTAAACTTTAATATACTTTTTTAGATTTTATAAAATTATAAATATTTTTTATAAATTTTTTTAATGACTTTCATCAATTTTTAATAATTTTTATAAATGTTTTTTTAATAATTTTTATAAATTTTTTATTTTTACTATTCAATATTTATAAGTATTTCATTTCTTTTTTCAATTATAATAATTTAATCATCATCCTGAAGCTTATTACTCTTATATGTTGGCTACAGAATATATACATAAATACTTAGTGGGGTATATTCAATTAAGACTTTTTTAAACCATAGATTTTTGTAGATTTTAATAGATTTTTATAAAATAATTTAGAGTTTATAAAAGTATGCTCGATTTTGAATGACTTTTATAAACTTTTTTTAAATGACTCTCATAGACTTTGAACGAATTTTATAATTTTTTTTAATGACTTATAAATTTTGAACAACTTTTGTAGACTTTTATGTTTAAAATTTTTTATATTATTTCACATAGTTATGAAAGATTTGTATATAGGTCTAACGATTTTCATTTAAAAAAAAATGTTTTAGTATACTTTCATTAATTTTGAAATATAATAGAAACTTTATAGCTGTATAATTATGATTTTTACATCAATAAAGATATTTTTTTTAAATATAAATATAAATTACTTCAATAAAAAAAATTATTTCGAAAATTATTTACCGAAATTCAATATTATTTTTATGTTTTAGTATTTAAAAATATATTAGATATTATACTTTTCATATTTAGCAAAAGTAAATGAANAATACAATTTTATAATTGTAGATAATTTACGTGATAAATCATATAAGTTATATGATTAGATGATGTGAGTTTTAAACTTATAATCAAATAATTTTTTTAACTTGTTGAAAATTTAAACAAAAATAATCTTCTTCTTTTTTAATTATAACTATTTTTTATTTAAAAATTGTAATAATTGTTTTACATTTTTTTAATTGTTTCAATTTTGCTTTTAAATTCCAATTCGTCTAATTATATTTTAACTTAAAATATATCATCAATAAATAATTATAATTTAAAAAATACTCAAATATTTATAAAAATATATCATATTTTTAAATTTTAACAATCTAAATTTTCCTGGAAATTTTCATAATTTCCATGGAAATTTCCGAAATTTCCACGGAAATATCGGAAATTTCCACGGAAATATCGAAAATTTCCATGGAAATTATGGAAATTTTGACCAATTTGTGAAGCAATTACCATGGAAATTTCGATGGAAATATCGCGGAAATATCGGAGAAATATCGGAAATTTCCATGGAAATTATGGAAATTTTGACCAGTTTGTGAAGCAATTACCATGGAAATATCGACGGAAATATCGGAGAAATATCGGCGAAATATCGGAAATTTCGACGGAAATTATGGAAATTTTACCCGTTTTTTTTTTGGGATAAAATTTTTTTCGGTGTGTAGAAAAAACCGAAATTTCGGCGAAATTTCGCCGATTTTTTCGATTTTTTCAACTATGGTTTTAATGCAAAAGTAAATATATTATAGGATGATAGGAAAGGAATAGGTAGGGGGAACAATAGGTAGGCCATATTAATTAAGGTTTGGGGGTGTTAAAAATCCTATGAGCTCCTATTTTCTTTGTTTTTTTAGGGGAACAACTTTACAGCAAATGCTACAAAAGCCTTTTGGCTTCAAAAGTAAAGAGATAGCGTGTCTGTCTTACTCTTATCTCACCCAACAAAAAACGTCCACCTTTTTGGTTTTCCACGCCCTATCCATTTTCCTCTCTATCAAACACTTCCTTTGCCACAAAAGCCTTTACCTCCTCCATTTATTGTTAAAGCTTTTCAATATCTTGGTGTTTTCTTATAGTTTACAAATTACAACCACTATTCCGATATAGTAGCTTCATAATTTTTTCAATTTAGATTTTTTTTTTTACACATTTACATGGTGCAAACAAATTTTAATTTAAAATAAGAAAACATATAAGTTTTACTCCATTTTTTTTTTCTTAGTTTGGTTTAGTTTCCACTTGGGACTTTAATGGGTTTGTCTTGCAGAAGTTAATTGGCCCAAAAAACCTGACGTATGTCATCATCTTTTATGCATGTAGGCCACCTGTCTTTGAGAAATTTAATATGAGAAAATATTTATTAGTTTTCATAAGATTAATTTGTTACATAAAATGTACAGTAGGATGTGACCTGTGATCCATTTGGAATTCGGACCAATTATATTATATAATAAGAATTAACTATAAATTATATATAGGTCCAAATTTGGCAGCTACAAAATTATAACAGAATTTACCAAAAAAAGAAATTACAACAGGTGTAGATGTAGTATGAGCTCAATTATATTTTTGTGCAAAATTTATATTTTTTTATTTTTTATATTGGTAAATGCTAAATTGAGAATTTTAAAAGTGCATTTTAAATGTACACCCGCTAAGGTTTTAGGTAATGGGTTCGAAATATGGCAGGAATGAGTGAGTGATTGTGAAAAATATTATATGTAATAATTACGCTATGTTAGCTGTATTATTTTAATTATAATGTGTAATCTAAATTTAATAATTTTTATAATTATGCATAATGGATACAATAATAAATTAAAATATATGAATTCTATATAAATAATTTTAAGTGTTTGATAATAAATAAATCATTACAGAATATCATCATGCAGCGATTGCATATAAAAAAAAAATTAAAGGTTGCGTGGGGGTAGATTTTGGTTTAGGGGGTCACGTGGCAATACATGTTTTTCCATGTAACTAAACGCCACAGACCAAAAAATAGACCATGCCAATAGTCACAGAAGTGAAACCGCTCTAAGGACCTAGTGTAGCCAAAATAACACTAATGATGCTGTTACACTACACGACAATTACCTTTGTTATTATTATAATTCATTATTTATCAAAAAAAATATTATAATTAATTATTTAAACCCAAATCAAACTTCCACTTACAACTATGCCCCTCTGATTTCTTTTATGGACTTTCATACCCTTTCTGCATTTCAACATAATAAGTTTATTTTCTCTATTTTTTCAATAAGTAGAGGAGGGTTGGATTCTAGTTAGTTCATCAATATTCTAGTTATGCACTTTAAAAAAAAATTACTATTATTTAGCCAAAAAAATTATTTATTACTAGTGGTATTAAACATTGGTAACATCATAGTTAATCTGGTTAATATATATTGAATGATTCGTGACTTTTTTTTTTGTTCAAATTTTAACGTGTGCATTTACCCTTGCATAAAACATATAACTTATAGCAGGATTTTCATAATTAATGATAATAATTTTTTGATTGCAATCATAACTTAATTTTATTTTAATTCTTTTTTCACATTCACGATTCAATTATAGTGAAATAGTAAACGACACAAAACATTCATATCTCAATTGTAACAAAAAAACGTTGTTTGTCTCGATTATAAATTTTCAACGTTTAGATAAAGCATATTGCACAAGGCGGCCACCCATTTTACCATATAACACCAATAAAAGTTGGCCAGCACAGCCTTAAATTTCACAATTTAGATTGCATATCATCATTATATCTTTATATACTATATTGTGCACCACCAGTAGAAGCTATCAAACTCAATTTTAAATATTTCATTTATTTACCAAAAAAGTACTACTAATTTCTAAACTATACCCATGTTTGCAGTTTCGTCTTTGAACTTTAGTCTCTAAACTTCGTTTACTCTAACAAAAAAAACGAAAAGATTACAAAATCATATAATTTGACAAGACTTTTGTATGTTGCATCTAATACACTATACATTTCAAATAACTTATATTTAATATTTTAGTATATCTGGACAGGCATGAATATGAAACCGAGAAGCTATAACAAAAGCATATTTTGTCTTAAACTGAATATAAGTTGCTATATAAATGTACTAATTTTTAGTCTAAAATCAATGAAAAATAATTATAATATCGTTGAAATTGAAACTTTTGCTTTCATAAAGATATAAAAAGAGTTGTAGTGGCTCGCCTTTGTGGTTCAAACTTTCAATTTCCTAGTTATTATTATTATTATTAGTATTGGGTTCCTAGTTAAAAATGAGATATAATACAAATTAAAAAGGAAGATATATTTATAGCAGGATCGACCAAAAAAATCCTAATAAATTTGGCATTTAAATCCTTTTGCATCTTTTTTTAATTACACTACTGTACATATATAGTGATTCTCCATTAATGATAGTGAGATTTGGTAAACTGAGTTTCTGAACATCTCCTTAAAATGTAAACAGAATTAAAATGGACCAAAGCCTAGAAAGATTTTAAAATATTTTTAAAGATAAAATAACTTTCTTATAAAACTTTTTGACTTGGGATACTGAAAAAAAAAATAAAAAAATTATAAGTTGGTGGGCAAAGGAGATTTTTGTAAATCGAGTTTGGCTTAAAAATAAGTGTTGTTTTGGTTTTTTTTATTGATAACTATTAGCTAAGAAAAATTGAAAATTACATTCCATTTTAAATAAAATTTTTTTATGGATAAAACTTGAGCTAGCATGTCTGAGAAGTGGCGAGCGTGTTTGGTCTAAGCTTTGTCTGCTCCCCAGTTTCAACTCTCTCTCTCCAATTATTTTCTTTTTTACTTCTCAAAGACATCTCCTTTTAAAAATCAACTACAAATCCACCCTTAAGATGCGCTCATCTCTCTTTCATCAAACTCGCTGAAAGCTTTCATTTGTTTTTCCCACCCTTCTTCTTTGGTCATGAACTAATGCTTTACAGAGGTGTTGTAGATTGGTGGAGTCTCCAAAATGGATTTTGGGGTGGTGGGTTTGGAGGGTTTGGTGGGACCTGAAGGTGGAGCTCTTTCTCAGGTTACCGACCCTGAGACGAAGACAAAGGGTCTCGGATCTGGGTTTGTCAAGCAAGAGAGAACTGGGCCTGATGAAGATTACTGGAGGAGCTCAAAAATGGTGAAAACAGAGGATTTGACAGCGTCCAAAACAATGCCGTTGCATCAGGGGACTTCTCTACTGAGATCTAATTCTATGCTACATGGCGATACTCGTCAACAACAACAACAACAACAACAACAAGAGCATATGCTTAGCTTCTCTTCGCATAAACCGGAAGTTTCTTTTCTCACTAAAGACGGTGGGCTTTTGGAGAGAAACACTCAAAGCTCAACTTTTCCTTACTACCAACGCACGCCCTCTGCTGCTTACTCAAGAAATGCAGGTATTTCATTTATGGTCTTTGGTCTTATTATTACTTTTTCCTATAATGGTGGTTGGTTGGGTCGCAATTAAAGTATGGATTTTTGTGTGTGTGTGTGTGTGCTGGGAATGGATTCTGTGAGATGGGTTTGGGAGGAACTTTGAGAGCAAAGACAGAGATTGAGGCACATTTTTGTGCAATTGATATGTTTGCCAATACTGTCATGTGGCTTTATTTCTATGTACAGGTGAGAGAGTCCTTTCATGGGGCATTTAGTAGGAATCTCAGTTTTTGAGTCTTGTCCACAAATAAAAACTGGAACTTCACACTCTCATACAAATCTGGTATTTGTGGCTTTGGTTTTTATTAGGAAAAAAAAGAAAAAAGAAAAAAAACCATCGCTTCCAAATTGATACAAGGCAGGGGAAAAGGGCGAGGGAAATGGGAAAAATAATGGGAAATGATGGATAACAATTCTTGTTCGGTTCTGTATCTGTTACTTTACTCCCCAGTAAAAAAAAAAGTTTTTTTTCTTTTGTCATCAAATGTTTCAGATAAGTTAATTTTGCTTTTCATCAGTTTCAGTTTATGGTTCTGGAAGCTCGAATGCAAACATGCATGGGCCTTTTACCGGGGTTAAAGGACCATTTACTCCATCACAATGGATTGAGCTAGAGCACCAGGCGTTGATCTACAAGTATATCACTTCAAATGTGCCTATACCATCAAATTTGCTCATACCCCTCAAGAAATCCATCTACCCATATGGCTTGCCCGGTTCGTCTGCTGGATCTTTGCCTCCCAATTCATGTAAGTTTGTTTACATGCATGCTTGATTATTCTCTTGTCTCCTATTTTGACAAGGGGGTTTACAGTCTAATTCCTCATGTGGTGTTGAGGATTGGGCGGAAAGAAAAAAAAAATTGTCATCAAAAGCAAAGGTTTTGTACATTGGAGGCAGGTAGTTGTAATCCACTAATGTTGTTAAATTTCTAGAATGCCATCCGTGTATAAGGTCTTACTTTACAGCTGTAACTTGGAATTTTTCCAGTTTTATGCTGTTGTCTCACAGCATCTGCAATAATCTCGAAGTCCTTTGTCTTTCTAATAAAGTTTTATACAGGGTATGCAGTTTTTGTAACCAGAAAGTATTACTGGTTTTGATGCAGAATTCCATTTTCTTCTTTTTCCCCTTTTGTCTGATATCGCTCTCTTTTTCTTTCTCACAAAGTCCTTTTTTTTTTCATTTTTTTTGGTACGTCATTTTTGATTCTATGCTGTAGGGTGGGGCTCTTTCCATCTGGGTTTTTCTGGCAGCACCGATCCTGAACCGGGGAGGTGTCGTCGAACCGATGGTAAGAAGTGGCGGTGCTCTAGAGATGCTGTTGCCGATCAGAAGTACTGTGAAAGGCACATAAACAGAGGCCGCCATCGTTCAAGAAAGCCTGTGGAAGGCCAGACTGGCCATGCCGCCTCAGGGACCACCACTTCGAAGGTGGTGCCGATGACTTCTTCCATGTCGCCATCGGTGATGCCCGGTGGCGGAGCATCCAGCAGCCTCACCATCACACCTCATCAGCTTAAGAACTTGCAATCTGGTGCTGGTGCTGGTGCTTCTTCTTCTTCTGCTGCTGCTACTAATCCTTCTACAGATGCTCATCTGAACAGGTGTGAAAAAAAAAATACACTTTTTTATTAGAGCATAGTTTCTTTAATCTGATTATAAGATATATACTGTTGATCTAGCACTGTTTGCATGCTTATGTGTTTTTTTCTTTTTCTTTTTCACTTTCCCTTTACTTTATAGTAGGATCCCATCATTTCATCTTTACTTTGGTGAAAGTGACTAGTCTTACAGTTGGGCTTAGGATTCCATTTCTCAAGAGGAATTCATCATTTACTTTGTTTTGTTTCCAAGTTATTAGGAAAACTGAATTAAGGTTCTTAGATTCTCTAATTATATTTGGTTATAAAGGATTGAAGTTGTTCATATGTTTCTTATTGATGCTTATGAGTTGGAAGATTAATGTTTTATTTTTCTGTTCTTTTCAATGAATTTTTTCTAAAGAGAGCAAATATATATATCGATTGCAGAATGCAAGATCTTCGGGGCCTGTCCATGATGCCTTCTCCCACCATCAACCTGAAAGATAACGCCTCTACTTTTAACATTCCAAAACAAGAGTTCATGTTGGAAGAATCCTCTCAATCAGAGTTTGGACTTGTTTCTACCGATTCACTTCTTAATCCCTCACATAAGAGCTCTTACATGAATTCCAAAAACTATGGTTCTTTCTTAGATTTCAGTGACCAAGAGACGCAAGACCAACAACATCCGCTTCGCCAATTCATGGATGAGTGGCCAAAAGACCAGTCCAGTCGCTCGGTCATTAGTTGGCCTGAAGAAATCAAATCAGACTGGACTCAGCTCTCAATGTCGATCCCTGTGACATCCTCGGAATTCTCATCATCCTCGTCGTCACCTACACAGGAAAAACTTGCACTTTCACCACTCAGATTATCTTGTGAGTTCGAGCCAATGCAAATGAATTTGGGGGCCAGTAACGAACTTGGTGAAGCAACACATAAGCATACTAACTGGGTACCTATATCTTGGGGAACTTCAATGGGAGGTCCTCTAGGAGAGGTGTTAACCAGTTCAACCACCGCAGTGAAGCCTTGCAAGAATTCATCTGCTCTTAACCTCTTGACAGAAGGGTGGGAATGTAGTCCTCAGCTAGGGTCTTCTCCAACAGGTGTCCTACAGAAGTCAACTTTCTGTTCCCTCTCAAACAGCAGTTCAGGAAGCAGCCCAAGAGCTGATAACAAAAAGAATCTTGATGGAGCTAGCCTGTATGATGATGTTCTTGGTTCAACTCTAGCAAGTTCCTCAATTCCTTCCTTGTAAATTTGAAATCCGATGCAAAAGCGAGGAGCCCAAGGTTTACAAACTGAAGCAAGATTGACCCGGTGGAACAAGTCTAGAAAAGCAGCTTGGAGTAACAACCCTTTGTTTATCTGATTTAAATTTCTTTGTTTCTTTCTTTTTACTCTCCCTATGGCTTTTACAAGTCAAACAAAACTATAGACATGGTTCATTCTGATTTCTAAAAGGTAATTGCCCAGTTTGGCTCATGTGGATTTGTGGGTATCAGATTTTTTTTTTTTCCCTAATGAATTTAATGTAATTGATGCTGTATTGATGTTTTCGTTCAATCCCTTGTCTGTTTTCTTACCTCTCATCTGCTACAACCCAATAATTCAAACGAGGAAAAGGAAAAAAAAAAAAAAAAAAAGGATAAAAAAACGAATTATTGCAAAGAAAAGCATATCTTTTTGTTTCAGGATTCTGAAACGTAGCATGGTAGAGATTCCTGCAAGGAAGATTAGGCAACAACAGTAATATAAGGCAGAGTAGCTATGAGGGAGAGGAATTTATGCAGGCTAGCCCCCAAAACAGTGGGGACAAAGCAGGTCAATGATGGTGGTGAAACTTCCATCATCACAATGCATATATATATATGTACGTATGTATGTATATACCTTCCAAAATACAGATTGATCATTGAGATATGACCCTCTGTAAAGGCCCATCCTGATTCAATTGGTGCTTTTCTCTAACCGAATATAATTTGTATATATATATATATATTTATGATTGAAATCAGATATAGTAAATTAGGTTTTGAGTTGCCATGTTTTGTGACAGGAGGCACTCTTGTGGGCTGCCCCCCCGGCAAGCAGCGGTGTTAGTTGCCACTAACCTGCAGAGTTTATTGGCTATGGGCCAAAGCTAGAGACTACTGGACCCAAAACCCCTGACAAGGAGGTTAGCAAGCACAGGGTTAGTCCGACCTCATCTGAAAGCTTAGTCTTAAAAGCCACCAGGTCCCATTTCTACCTAAATAATGCCTCTGCTGGGGCCACTTATCATTCAGCTTAACCATGGCTTTTTTCTTCAAATGGACTTGGAATTTATTTATTTAGCTCTTTTTGTTTCTTTCTTTTAAATATCTGTACACGAAAACATATCAGATGGGACCAGAATCTTTTTAGCCCAAAAGAAAGAAACAGAGGGAAAGAAATAAAAAAGATGACCATGATCCATTTTGGAGGAGATGGTGCTGGTGTTGCTTTGCTTTATTTGCTTTATTCCATCATTTTTTTCTACACTGAATAGTACTGCTAAGAATTTTATGAAAGTATAGATAATTGCATGACGAGGATGGGTCAGTTTGCCTTGCCTTGCTCAAGTATCGGAATGAAGCGTTATGGATGAATTACTTTTTTTTCCATATAAATTATAACACTGTTTATATAATAAACACTTTTTTTTTTTTTTAAATGGAACTATTGTAAAGAATTCCCTGCTTTTACGTTGGGTTTTGAATTATTGGTTGGTAAATTTCAACTGGGCTCTCTTTCGGCTTTCCATTCATTCCAATTCACTCAAACAAAAAAAACCTTTCAATAACTTTTAAGGTGGTTTTAGTTTTTTGTTGGTTTATTTCAAAGTGAAACTAGCTGAATTTAAACTGAAAAGAAATTCGAACCTGGATTCTGTGATAATATTTCTAGTGTAATTACGAACTCTTTTTTTTTTTTTTTGAACTTTGATAAAGTCTGCATTCAAAGAACCAATATAGGTGCAAAAATAAAAGCACAACTTCATTTAAAATTGGAGAAGAATAAGATGTGGAAGTGGCTCGTATTCTATGGGTGTAAAAAAGGGTCTGTCATGCTCAAAATGGCATCCAGAACGAGGAATTACGTTTTATAATCACAGCCACTTCCCAAACCTTCTCATGCTTTGCTTTTCCATCAAACTGATTTACACCAAAATTTACAAAAACATAAAATCTAATTTTTTTTAATTAACGAAGAGGCTCAGACACGCATAAACTCTGTCATCAAGTATATTAAGTCCATGTTTATCAAATAAACATTTCAGAATCGAGAAATGTTGTTCGTCATCACAGCCCCCAAAATTTATATGATTACCAAAAGAAAAAAAATTATAGAAAAACAAAAACAGAAAAGAGAAGAAAATCTGAAAATGTTATAAAATTCCAGAAAACGACTCAGAAAAATGTCAAATAGATGCTTCCATCGCATATAAATGGCGGATATTGATAGAGCCAGAGGCGCAGCGCTCTCGTTAGATTTGTACCCTCCAAACCCTAATTCTCTTACTCCTTCGCATGACGGTTAAATATTTTCTGTTTTTCCATTTAAAAATAAAAAAATCTTATGTCAAAAGACAGTTTTGTCCCCACAGTGTAACTTTTCTCGTGGGCTTGTTGATATGGACAATTCCTCCTGATATCTTACAAGGCTAAAGCCCATTTTTATATCAAATCGGTCCGGTTTCCGTGATACAGTCCACACAGACCCAAATTCTTTACTTCTAAAAAAAAAAAAATCAAAACAAAATTATTAGGAATACCAATGACTTCTCATACGTATGATTTTATCATTTTCTGTTATCTTTTCCTATTACCTTTTAGTGACCTGTTTTTGTTTTCAATCTTTTTCTAGTAAAATTTGATATTACAATATAAGCCCCTAACTTTGAAGTGTCCAAACAAGAAGAATTAAAATTACTCTTTTTCTTCTTACATATTACTATTTAAGTAAGATGTGTAACCTTTTTTCTTTTTTGAGAAAATTGTAAAACAAATAAAGTTCGTAAAATTTTAATTAAATAGATAGTTTCTGCGGTATACTCCAATGATAAATGACAATGTTTTAATCTCCCTTCTTCTTATATTAAAAAAGGTATATATATTTCAATTAATAGATAGAATTACAAAAAAATAGATAGAATTCATGAAAAAAAGAAAAAAGAAAAATTTTCTGCCATGAATTTGTAGTGTCTAGTCTACATACAACGAGGTAATAATTAATTCAGTGCATGTCTTTATAGTCTCATCCAAAAGCTGAAAAAAAAAATCATGTTTTTTGAACATCCCAATTGGTCCACGACACACACATTATCTACCCAAAAAATATTGAATAAAAGGGAATAATTCCTTGACAAAAATATGGTTTATATTTTCACCTAAAAAAAAATATGGTTTATATATATATATATATTGTCTTATCAACATGATATTTCCTTGCGCTCAACGCCAAAAAACAAAAAAGCTGTCGTTTTGTATGCATCAATCAAGCCCAATAATTTTCTATTTTTCTTTTTAGGTGATGTGTTGCAGTCATGTCTCTCCATCTCCAACCTACAACTTCAACATGCAGAATTCAAAGAATATGAAGGTAATGCTTGGAAAGTACAGAATCATCCTTTCAATGCTTTATTATGATTTATGAGCTTTTGATTTCAAAGCGTTTAATGATATTTTTCTTGCTTTAGCCACCTAATCACCAAGAACTTCAATATTTTTCTAAAACTCACCCACAGAGTCAAATCTGTTGCCTGTTGGGTTCCTTCAGAAGTTAGGAAAACATGCATTTGCTTGTAATAATTTTGGGTTCAAAATTTTCCTCATGCTCAGCAAAACACACACACACACATATATATATATATATATATATATATCAAAATTGTAAATTTTTTTTTTTAATATTAACGATATGAGAATTTAAATCAAGTTCATTGTCCCAAAAACAGTATGGAATATTTATTACAATAATAAATTTTTTAATATTTGTTTTTGAACTAGGTGTCTTATGAAACATTTGTTTTGTAACGTGGTTATATTCTTTGAAAGCCATAAAAAAGTGAGGTGAGATAATTTTTATTAACCATTTACTATATAAATTTAGTCATTTATAATCATATAGAATGTTATGTGATCATTAAATTAAAATAATTCCTATAAATTATTTATTAACCCACACGTATATAGTATATTGTACTATATTATTCATGGGTATAAATAATTTTTTAGCCTTTGAAAGGACTTAATATAATTAAATGGTACAGTGGAATTTTTCTTGTCTACTTTATGACTATTAGACCTTTAAAAGCCATAACAATGTCATGGAATTAAACGTGCGTCTTCAGTCGCTTTAGAATTTAGATGCATTAGATATTGAGCAAATTAAATCAACCACTCCACCTACTCAGATCATTCCCAATTGAAATTCGTCAACTTATCGGCCATAAGAATTTATTTTGTAGACGCACAACACACACTATACGCACCCTTTTAACTTCCTTATATATATACCCAAAATTGTTATAGCGGTTTAGACTTTTCCTCCCAAAAGAACCAACTACTGAATGACATGGCACTTGTATAATTAATTTTCTTCTCCTTCATAATGTATATGCTTATAAATTTCTATAATTGGATCTTGAAATTTATGGTTTGAAAAGTAGAGAGAACCACACAGCTTCATTTTCACGTATTGTTTGCTTGCCGTTTAGGTATCTCTGCCGTTAGAGAGTGTGGAGTTGATGAAAAAAAGAAAAAAAGAAAAAAAAAATGCTTTATATATAACTCCTTCACCAAATGTTGTTGCAATTTTCCAAAGAGAAATTTAAAAAGTCCTTTAATCAACAAGATGAGTCATAGAAAGGTTTATTCACAAGGAAGCATACCATTTTCATGGGAGGACAAGCCCGGGATCTCCAAGGTAACAACCAACCAAGAGCACGAGACTATGAAGATTCCTCTCCCTCCATGTCCGTCGAAGCCTCCGCGAAGAAGCACTTCGTCTAAGGATTTTAAATGGCAGGAAGACCCTTTTCTTGTGGCTTACAAAGAGTGCACCAAAACTGTAAATAATGGTAAGTTGTCTAGCAGTACTACTACTACTCATGGTCATGATGGGGTTAAGAAAGGTTGTGTGGTTATTGGGTCGAAATTAAGGAAAACCAAGTTTATGTTTTCTTGCAAATCTTCTTGTGATGCCAGAGAGGATAATTTCATTAAGCTCTGCAATCTTCCTCCTCTTCCTAGACACAAAATTCGAAGTTTATGGTAGGAATTAATAATGAGAATTTGTTGGCCGGCCTTACATTAATACAAGTAAAAAAAAATTAGGACTATGTATGTCTTATATATCTTGGGTCTATGTAATAATAATCTAACCTAAAGTTATAGAGTTAGCTAATCTGTGATTGTATGACAGATTAATCTGCAGGAGATTTTACTAGTTTGTACTTTTTCATAAATCTCTTAATTAGGCTTAAATGTTTTTCAGTTAATTAAGATCGTGAAATTATGCTTGAATTTCTTAATGCAGAGGATATCTAAGTTGCTTACTTTTTCACTTACTTTCTCAATGTAGTTAGATAAATGATTCTTCAAAATAAGTAGTAATCTATAATTCAATACTAATATTTTACACTTTTTTTCATCACATGTGGGCTAAGGTGCAGGACAAAAGTCGAACTCACAATTAATTAGACTAGCACCTCATGTTATTGAGCCCAAAACCTACATACAGTTCATGACAAATAGGCCCAAAACGTAAAATATAAATTAAAATTCAAAACTTACAATTCTAATACCATGTTTTTTTTTTTTTTTTGGTAATAATTCTAATACCATGTTAAATCAGTATACTAGAATTAAGTTACATATCTAAGACTAAGGAAAAATAATGCGCGTTTTCATCAAAAAAAAAAGAAGGAAAAATAATGCGCACTCACGATGTTGTTAACCACGATAAAGATTTTTGGCTGGAGAGAAAAGATTGGAACTTGTTTGGTCAATATTTTTTTGTTTTGAAAACAATATTGATTTATATAATTTACACTTGGAATTAATATACTGAGAAGTGGCTTTTACTTTAGCAAGTAGAGTTGGAAGTCTGGCATTTTAGAGGGGTATAAAATAATTACTTTTATGGCGTAATCACCAAGAAGCATTTTATTTTTTGGCTGAATTAATCACCAAGAAGTTATATTCTGGTAAGACTAAAAAGAAAGTTTCTATTTTTGCTTATCAATTTGAAATGAAAATTTTATGAGTTTAAAGTTAGCAAACCTGCCTATTAATTAATTATATATTTCTTAACTTTTATTGTTTTCCCTAACAGAATTGAGTTGCTATAAAAATCTGTTAAATCACACAAATAACTTTGCTTAATAGGTTGTGGCTCACCAGGAGTATTATCCTAAACTTTCCTTCTAAATTAGCTAATGTAATTTAAAATTTAAAAACATGTTGTTACTAAAAACGAAAGATTAGAATAAATGAGTGATTTGGCATCGAAAAGAGGAAAGTATCTATTATTGATCGTAATTAGTTTCATTAATTAGCTGAGCAGGTAAATTTTTTATAATTTATTTGCTTATGTATCATAAAATTCAAACATCCCATCATCAGCATAGATATAGTTAAGTCCTTTTTTTTTTTAAATTTTTTTTTTTTATCTATAACAGAGTAATAGACCTAGAAGGTAATCAATGAGTAGACCGATCAATACATTTTTTTTAATTTGATAGGAATTTGCGATGAAAGTTTATGTTGCTAAAACTTTATTCTCTTTCGTGCGATAGCTGCTGAGAAGAGCACTTGAGTCTGAATAAGGCTATCAAGATTCGAACTTCAACTCTCGTACTCGCAGATGTGAAAGTTCAGCTAACTCCTATTATTGAGCTACAATCTCAAATATGATATAGTGAAGTCCTTACCATACCAATTGAATGGCAATCCTAATTTTTTTTCAAAGCAATACTAAAAACTCAGGGTTTGTCTCAATTCTTAATTTGCAGCTTTTTTCTTAAACATTCCTATAAACTCAGGGTGCTTTGTCTCAATTCTTAATTTGCGGCTTTCTTCAACAGCATTTTTTTCCATTCATGGCTTGCAGAAAACCAAGCCACCATGCTCTAAACTCGCCCCGTTGTAACACTTAACCCGACCCATTAGGATGAGATATGGCCTATGGGGATGTATTAGGCTAGTGAAGGTTTTCAAATTTGGGCCAGGCACAAAATTACGAGAAGCCACTAGGTGTCTGGTGTATGGGTCAAATTGGGCCAGTCACAGAATTGCAGTAGGACTTGTTGTCCACCTCTGGAGCAGTTTAAAGAAATAAGTCCATTGGTTGCCAGAGTTGATGATTTTACCTACATTGATACGTTATTTAAAGTGATTTTTTATTATTATAAATTGGATTATGATGAATGATTGAACTTTTAATCTTAATGACACTTGAGAATGTAGTTCAGTAGTAGGAGTTAGCTGAATTTTTACACCTGTAAGTACAGGAGTTGAAGTTTGAGTCTTGTTAGTCACATTTAGACTCAAGTGCTCTTCTCCGCTTTTACCGCACAAGAAAGAATGAAATTTTAGTGACACGGGCTCGTCGCGGACTCCACTACAGGTTTGTCCCCACTACAATTTTTTTATTTTTATTTTTAAAAAGAACTTCTAATCTTAATGGTACTTTCAATAGAATTTAAAGTAAGTTTGATTGTAAAATAAGAATAGAACTTAAAACCCCGTTCACTTAACTAATGGGCTTGCAGAATTTACAACATTTTCCGAAAATAATTTTAGAGCTATTTTATCATAATATTGAAGTCAAATGATGTAATGGTATTAATCAATTTATTTTTGCACCTCGACATCCTATTACCTTTTATTGCCTATTAATTTTATAACAAATTAATAATATATATCAAATTAATAATATATAACTTATCATATCTCACAGTTTGTGCAGAAGAAAAATAGATAATTATTTATCCATATATACTTATGGATATTAGCAACCACCATCTGCAAGTTGCTTGAATTATTAGAAATAATTGCTCAAGAATTTGGAAGATCTAAGTTTGTGGGTTTGAACTTTGAAATTTCCACCACATATAAACCCTAGCTAAGAATGTCCCATGTCACATTCATTATTAGAAATTGAAAAATAGGTTTGGTGGCGATATTTTCCGAGTACGACCTTATTAAAAATTGGGTTAGTGGGTATTAGACTGGTCTCCAAAGTCTAAACTAAAATTTCTTCAGAAAAAAGTTATATAAAAAGTTATTACAATTGATTTCTACTTAATTCAATTTAAAATGTGCGGTCGCTGTTGGCACAAATTGACTGCTTATTAATCAATAAAATAGCTTTGGCCCGCAAATGATTCCCATTTTAGAGAGATTATGAATATGCCATCGATTGGGATGTTATATATATAATATTGTTTAGTATTTTTTCCATGGTAAATAATATTTCCTATTATGAACGAATTTACATCTTGTCTTCTAGAAGTATATCGAAATCATATGAACCTAGCTAGATTTTTTTAGACTCAATATAGTATATATACTATATTAATTTGTCTTAGTTATTAACACATGTTTGTCCTTCACGGGATAGTTTGAAAGTAAATTTTGATTTATATGGGCCGGGGCAGTAAATTATTTGCCTATTAATTTGTCCTCCTTGGGATGGATTAATTAATAGGTAATAGTATTTAATCAAATATAAAAATAAAAAATTAATAGGTAATAGTAAATGTCATAACTTTTAGAAAGAAGAGAAGTTAAAAAAAATAAAAAAATAAAGAATAAAAAAATAAAGAATAAAAAAATAAAAAAGGATTAAAAAAAAGTAAATAAAAAGATAGTAAAGGCTCATCTTGATTTCTGAATAAAACAAGCTTTGTAAAGTCCGTACGTTGGATTTAGAATAAAACAAGGGAAGCGAAATAAAATAAAAAATAGGACACATAAATTTACCCAAAAAAATATAACAATAGGACAAATATCTAATTACAGGGTAAAAAGTATAATAAGTTATCCTTTGGTATGTATTGGGATTTGCATTATTCTTGAGTTTTTTTTTTGGTAAATATGCATTATTAAGTTTTTCAAGTTTCCTAAAGCAAATTACATAATGACATAATGTACATTTTTTGGATATCAATTAAATGCACATTTCCCAGTAGAATGACCAAAAAACCAATAAATAAATATATAAATATATATATATATATATATATAGAGAGAGAGAGAGAGAGAGAGAGAGAGAGAGAGATGCTTCCTTCTAAATAGCCAAAATATCATTAATCATACTTTTCAATTATGTTACCAGATTTCATATTCTTATTATAGGTATCTCACAAATACAATATCACTAGAAATTAAATTGACATATATTATACGGAGAATGTTTTAAAATGACATATATTTAAAAAAAAATATTTGTTTATATTTTATAAGCATAGTGTAGAAAGTAGAAACGGCGTCACTAAAATATATAGAAAAAAGAAAATCTCAGTTGACTCTTTTTACTATTTAACCTGGTATGTTTAACCGGTACTAAAATTAACGAAAATATACTTTTATATTCTGGATGAATAATTGTTTTTAGCTAGAATATATTATTATTTTTTAAAAAAAAAATTGAAGAAAAGTTACTCTATTTATAAAAAGAGAGGGGAAAAAAAAAAAAAAAGGTGCCATGCAATAAAAGAAAAAATAAAGAATGTGACAGTAATAAACTAGTCAAAAGACAAATAATTAGGAAAAAAGTTTTGCCATGTGTACTAATTAAGTACTCAGCTGCAACTTTCACCAAAAAGAACTCAAGCTTCAACTAGTAAAAAGTCACATGAGCATTGAACAAAAGATACTGACCCGTGGGATAGAGATATTGGTTATCATTCTCATCAATTGGTCACAAAATGCAAATCCTCTTTGAATTCATGATCCTTGAAGATTCTCAGTTGGTCAAATTGGTTCATCGATGTGCCTCCAAAGAAAATAATAATATTATTATTTTTGGTAAACAAAAAAGAGATTTTGATAGTATCATAAATTTTAGACTAAAATTCTTTAACACGCGATATTAGAATATTAAACTATTCAAGAGAACAACAAAATTTATAAAGAGTATCTTCGATAATAATAAATTTAGGTTTAAATGCGTTTTAATATTTTTTTAAATTAAATTTGTTCATATAGAGATCTTTATAATTAATTTATATAATTGAAAAAAAAATTATATTTTTATCCAATTTAGTTAAAATTTATGAATTTTGTAAACTTAAATGGCACGTGCATAACAAGTTATTTTTAAAATTAATTTTTTCATTTTTAATTGTATTAAAAATTAAAAAATATAAAAAAAATTATAAATGAATTTCAAATTTTTTTTTATATTTTTTAATTTTTGATATAATAAAAAATAAAAATAAAAATTTTAAGAGCCATGCACTATGTATGCATGTAAGTTTTAAATGGACATAATTTATAAATTTTAACTAAATTAAATAAATATGTAAAAAAAATTTTAAATTAAAAAGTATCAGTTGTACAAATTAATTATAAAAATATCTATGTGAATAAATTTAATTTAAAAAAATATTAAAATGTATTAAAATTTAAAATTTATCAAGAGTGAAACCATATAACTTTTAATTTGCAAATATAATAATTTATTGGCTTCTTTCCACTAATCTATCATCCACGGTGGTAGAGAAGAAATATTATTGTTTGCTAGTGTTTTGTTCTTTTTTGAGGTTCTAGGAAACTACGGTTGAGTTTCATAGTAGGAAAAGACTTTTATAGATTATGTCATTTTGGGTTTAGGTATCCATCATATTCATGCTTCCTCTTTTTGTTTATTTTGAATGCCATCCATAACTTAGCAATGAGTTATTTTTTCTTTTTTTCTTGTCATGTATTAACCTTTGTTTAGTTAGGAATACATTAAATCAATGTTGATGCAGGTATAACTTATTAGTAGTTCACCATTCTGTATATTGATGTTTTAATAGGCTAAAAACTCTCCTCCAACACAAAAATAATATATTTATGATTTAGAACCTGTTTAGGAATATATATAAAGATGTGGTGTTTCTTTCAAATTTATTAAATTCGTAATCTTTTAAAAGAATCACAAAAAGTTTTTTTATATTTTTTTTGCCAAACATTTTTGGAACTACACTCTTTACAAAATGATTTTAAATATTTTTAGAATCATTTTGAAATGGACATTTAACAAAATAATCAGAGAATAATAATTGAAAACATCATATATATATATATTTATATAATATACAATGGTGTTCAAGAGAATTTTTTTTAAATTTTTTATGTTTATACAATTGGACTAAATTGATTGAAACAGCTGGTTTAAATATATTTGATATGATATATAATTCAATTATTTTAAATAATTAATCTCATTATTTTTAAATTTAAAATATTCTCATATGAGTATGATTGTATATGATTATGTAGTTTGGACCCAAATCTAACTTTAGGGAGTAATGCTTTGGATTTTCCATCAAATAATGATATCAAATAGCCTCACTCTTACCCCACCCCTAAAGAAGATATGATTTTAAGCTTAATAGGTGTTCGATTTGTAAGATCTGGTATATACTATGTAGCAGAGTAATATTTTTGTCTACTTTTAAGGATAATATGTGATTTTTTTTGGTAAATAAGGATAATATGTGATTGATAGGTATAAAAGCATGAAGTTCCTAGTCCCAAGGACCGGACCAAATAATTGTTCAAAATTAATTTAATTACTCTTTGCCTTTGGTTTTGGCTTTTCGTATACTCGTACATCTAACTTTTGGACTTCAAAATATTGGCATTGGGGTTATTAAACAAATAACATTTTATTACAAAGTGAAATCACCCAATTTTTATATGTATTTAATTACAAAAAAGATAATCGCGTCATCAATATTTAAATTCTTTAACTTACACTTCACCGTCAGAAAAAATTTAGAAGCAGGGCCCCAATGGAGATAGGGTTTGGGCCCCATTTAGATAATGCAAATAGCTGTGGGCTGTTTATCATGTTTAATTTAAAATTTGGGTGTGAAAAAGAAAATTAATAATTTATCCAAGAAAATCTAGAAGCATCCACTCTATTTAGGACATATTGAATAATTGGTTTTGATATATAGTAAGAGTTACATAACTTCATAGAGTAAGAAGATGAAGAGATGTGGGCATCAACGGTCTTTAGAAGTACCACGTGGACATATGCTTTATTATTAATTTATTAATTTTGAATTCGAGGAGTGATTTTTTTATTTTTTTCTGAAAAAAATTGAAATGAGTTATTTATTTATTTATTTCATATAGACTTAAAGAATACTGTGGCAATGAAGTGAAGCAGAATCGAATCCACTGAACATTTTTACTTTCTATGTGAGTATAAAATTCAATTAATCTAGTTTTATAGGTATATCAAAAGCCCATCAAGCATAACACATGCGAAAGTACTAAATAACACCTTCTACAACAATAAATAAATAAATAAATTAATGATGAATTTAAAATTTACAAATCTAATAGCATATTAAACTATAATCCAACATTATTATTTTAAAAATTTAAATTTATATGAGATAAATTAAAATTTAATTATATATTTTAATAATAAAAAAATTCTGACAAATTTCTTGAAACTCCGGAAAAAAAGAAGAAGATAAAAGATGTAAAAAAAAGAATGGTTCGTCCTAGTGAATACAGCAAATTATAATAACCTCAAAAAGTACAATCACAACAAGAAATACGATCCCACAGTTCCATGGCCTCCAGCAATCAAACCCAAAAAAAGGAAAAAAATAAAAATAAAATAGAAACAAAAAACAAACGATTTGAAGAAAGAGGCATACCTACCCCCACTGATGCGTACGGGCCATTCCCTAAAAACTCAATAAATCAGCTAGCAAGGCTCTTGGGAGGCATACCTGCCACTGTATTTTGTCGTTGGATGTTGTGGTTTTGCTTACAAAACGCCTCGACTCTTGTTTTTTATTTTTTTGTTTTTTGTCTTCTATTTTTTGTTTTCAGCAATTTCTACATTTTTTTCACAATCAAAACTTTCTAACTCATTATATCACCACAGTTTTAGGAATCTATTGGAAAGTGATTCCCATCTATTTTTTGGAGAATAATATACAAAAGTAGACTTGACAAATTCTAATCTAATCAGTTAATATGATACGAATCCATCTATTTTTTTACAAATTTGGATTTGTGTATAACGGATTGAGTTAATAATGGATCAATCCGTTAAAGATCTATTATGTTAACTGGTCTTAACGGATGATCCGCCAAAAACCCACTTAACCTGTTAATATTTTTTTTGTAATTGCATAGACAATAACTGTTTATAAGTTAAAATAAAATATTTGAAAAGAATAACATATTTATGATTTATGAATACTTACTCAACTTATATATTTATTTATTCTATATTTTACAAATTATATGATTGTGTTGTTTTGGTCCATTGTAAATATTAATTTTCAAACTTTGTAAGAATGTAAGTAGATTGATATATTTTTGTGTGAAGTTATTTGATTGGATATGTGTTAAAAAATAATATTTTTCAATTTTCAATTTTTCTTGCTCTTGGGTTGGACCACACATAAAATTCTATGAAATAATTTATAATTTTAATGCAAAATGCTATGTAAAAAAAGCTTAAACTATAATTTTTTGTGATTATTATTTGAATCAATATTTTCCATTTTATTTAGGTCTTATATATTTGCCGTCTTATATATATATTTTTATTTTTGTGTATTTGTATGTTTGGAGCTTTCATATTCATATGGTTGCTCTATTTTTGTTGTCATTCCAATGTTGTTCTTAGGACACAATTAATTTTGCATTATTGTTTTTATTTATCTGTCTTTTTTTGCTATTTTTTATCTACAATAGAAATGTTGTAGTATACTATGCTTTATCTTTTTTGCTACATTTAATAAAATGAGTCGTGTTTTGTTATTTTTTTAACATGTATTCAATATGTTATTTTAATTTTTATTATTGATTTATAAAAAGAAGTGAGTATTATATAATTTATACTTGTGTTTTATTATATTATCTATTAACTATTAACAAATATTTTTTTATTTTATAAAAAATAATAATTTGTAATTAAGTTTACGGTGTTAACGAGTTGGGTAACGAGTTACACGATAATTTAATAAACGAATTTGAGTTTGCAAATTTCAACACGAAACCTTAACAGGTCATATTTAGGTGAATTTTTTTTAACACGAACATGAATTGATACGATACGAACACAAAACGACACGACATGACACATTGTCAGGTCTATAAGAAACCTTTTAAAAATATTTTTATTAATTTTTCAAAAAGTAGGAAATGCAAATGATTAGTAAATTTCATTTTGTTTTACTAGAATAGAATATGAGATAAATTTGGTCCTTTTATTTGTTAAGATGTTGTTTGTTAAATTGTTTTTTTTTTCTGAATTAAATTTAGTTTGTTAATTTATTTCAATTGTTTGTTAATTAGTGGTAATTTGATATATCAATTAACTATAAATTAATTTAGAAAAAAAAAAAACATGAAATCCAATTTGAAATTGTGCCGGTTTATGATTTTAATTTATTTTTTCATTCACATTTGTAGTTAATTAATATGTCTAATAAACTCTAACTATCACCGACACTAACAAAACAATTAAAATAAGGAAACAACGCGCAATTTAGTAGAAAATTAAATTAAATTTTTTAACCATGTTAACAAAGGGCAGCTAATCTTTTAATTTTTTAATTTTTTTCCATAATGGATTTAGATGATCTCCAAGCATAGGATCACCATTGTAAAACTATTGAATAACATTACGATGACAGTATTGAATAATCTCTCCTGATAATTAAATAATTAATGGTTGACTGACTGGTCTTTTGGCATATTATTTATATTCTGCTTTCTAGAGACCCTTTAAATAGTTACTCTGTTGAAATTCTTCATGGACTCACTATTTTTTTTTGGTGAATATAAAAGGACTTACCCGTAGCGGGGTCATAGGCTCAGGAGGTATTTAGCGAGTGGACCGACTAAGGCGTTTTTTTTAACCCGATAGGAGTCCGCGATTGGAGCCCGTGTCGCTAAAATCTCCTTCTCCCTCGTGCGATAGCAGCGGAGAAGAGCACTTGAGTCCAAATGGAGCTACCAAGACTCGAACCTCAACTCCCGTACTCGCAGGTGTGAAGGCTCGGCTGGCTCCTACTACTGGGCTACACCTTCAAGGTTTACGAAAAAGAAAAAAAAGGAATATAAAAACTTTGCTATTCATAATGTTACAAATAAATTTCTATTATTTAACCATTCTATTTCCATCCGTCCTTCACTTTTTATTTGTTCACAATTATAGGAGTGTTTCCTAACAATCCGTTTCTGGCTGGGAGAGTTTGACTGTTCGTGGTTTGAATGAATAATTAATTAGTTTCTTTAATTAGCAATTAATATATAAAGATGGATCTTTTAATAATTAATTAAAGTTTTTTAGTTTTTAATAATGCCCAAACCAGGACGCCAATATCAAAATATTAATACTCTTTTAATTAATTTGATTGAGCTTGGAAGTGACTGTTATTAACATTTTTTTTTGGACAAAGACTGTTATTAATATCTTGAATGAATTTAAATCTCAAACTCTTTTATTTCTTTTTGGTCCTCAATTTCAAAACTTTTCATAGTCAATGTCTTTCATTAAGGAATGTTAATTTGTTTTTTTTTTTAAACGTAAATAAAAATATATTTGATTTTAAATTTCACACATATGCACACACGATCCTTATCACTTTCTGCACAAACTAGACCACTGGAAAAATATTTCGTAGGTTAATAAATAGACCACTAACAAGCGTTGTATACTAAAAAACAGAAAAAAAAAAAAAAAAAACGAAATCAGTAATTGTTTGTTGACTTTTATTTAGGCAGAAGACCAATTATAACTGGCTATATTTAGCCATTGATTTTTAACAAACATAATCGAATTATAAATAGGAATATAGATGATAGAAACTATCACAACTAACATAAGAACATTTTAATTATTAACGAAAAAATCCTACTGAACTATAACCAAAAAGTTTGTCCAATGCGAGCTTATTTTGGAAATGATAAGGCCACTATCATGTGTATATATATATTATAATTATTATTTTTGTAATATTATTATCCATATACAATTTAACAATTAGTTTGAGATATACAGAGGCCAAACCCTGGATTGACTAGATTTGATCCATTTTTTTAAAATATTAGCAGCAAGATTGAATTGTATAGTGGAGTTCAAATGGTATATAAAAAAGATATATACGTAAAAATAATTAATTGATATATAGTGTCCTTTGAGACGCACATTAAGTAACTCCAAATCATGAGTGTGCTAAAAAAAGAAAAAAGGTAACTAAAGCAATATAAATATATAAATATAAAAGGCAACCCATAGAGAGTTAAAGTAATGCAGCTGGGTTGTTTATTATATAATAGAATCTATACTTTAAATAATGATAATCACAATGGGACTGACGGTAATACACCCTTTTGTTATGGATTGATTGGATTACGTCTTTGATCACAACTTGTGGCCCCCACTTTCCCTATAATTTAATCTGAAAGTCACACTGATCACTTTTATTAATTACACACTAGTCGCTAAAGTTCTCATTTTCTCAATCCAAATTGGACTTGAAAAATAAATCGAAGATTAGGAGATAGTTTGCAATTGCAAAGAGTATAGAAAAAGACTCATTCGCTTCCTGTGGTGACTCCTGCCTATGACTTTTTCTTTCAAGTCTTTTAATGTTTTAATTTGCTTTTGCACACACACACACTCACATACACATGTATAGTTGATCTTAATTAAAATTATTACATTGACATTAACAGTGCACTTTTTTTTTTATCATGATCAACACCAGTGACTGCGCTTTTCACTGTGAGAAAAATATATATATATTGGCCTATGGACACACACACACACACATATGCAGAAGATGGGCAGGTGGAATCATACGTCAGTGAGAACTAATTATACTTAGGATTAATATTTGGTTTTACTCTTGATTTTGGGATACCCATTTATTATTTGTATATCAATCTTAACAAAAAAGATCTCATTGAAAATGTCTTATAAATAGTTAAATACCCACAAGTGTGATGGCATGGAGAGCATATTGATAGTGCTTTTGCTTCAATGATCAAAAACATACGGAGACTTTGTATGGGCTAATTTAAGGAAGCCAAGCGCCCAATATTATATATGTCTATGATATATGTGAAAAAAGATATACGGGTTTCTACGACTGACACGTACGAATGAGCCTAAGCGCTTTCCAACTGCATTTTGTGTGGCTGAGATTGTAAGTTATACTCTGAAAGTGGAGCTAATTAAAGTAAACGACTTTATAATAAGTATACCAGACAAAAACAAAACAACAAAATGCTCTAATTTTTCACCCAAAAAAAAAAAACAAAATGCTCTAATTAACAAAGACACTAGCTAATCCTTCTATACAGAACATATTATATATATATGAGAAAACCGTCATTTTCCAAATCGACTCTACTTTGTGGTTTCCCCCAAAAATCACCATAGGAGCCCACCAATTTCTTTAGCAGCTTTTATATGTAATTTACAGAGAGAGAGAGAAAGAAAAAAAAAAAAAAAAAGATAAGAGAGCCTCTTTGTTCTTGGGTTTAAGAATTTAATAACGTTATTAATAATTAAATTAGGTGATTAATGATGGGGATTTTGTTCGGAAATAACAGTATTGCATGGCCATGCAGGTGGGAACTGTTGGAGTTGCCGAAAAAGCATAATTTGGCGTATATCCGACAACTTCTGTTGGAGCATAGAGTATTCGGACCGGAGACGTAGGTTGTCTGTACGTACGAGCTGTAAATGGTACAAAGCGAACCGTAACCGGTTCGAAATTTCCCGGTTCTCAACCCTAAACCGGTTCACCTGGTTCCTTAGGTTTTCTAAGTGCTTTTGTTTACGCATCCGTGACCTCCTCGCCGACTCCCGGTTCGATATCATCCGCCTCCGCTTCCGCTCGTCCACAACGGAAACCGGCCGGTTCGACGGTTCTTCACTGCAAGTCCTCTTTGTTTCGGCATGGTAACGGTTCGGTTCGTCCGAACTCGAACCGGAAGCAGCAGGTTTAGGGGAAGCCGTCGTTTGGAAAAAATCACCCGAACCGGAGTTCGACGTGACCGGTTTCGGCGACCCTTCATGATCAACGGGCGGGAAAAGCTCAGAGCAATCCCACGGTGTGAACCCGCCGTCGAAGGCAGGAAATGGGTTGCCGAGGATCTGATCGGAGCAGGGCACGAAGGCCGGAAAAGTGGACAGCATGACTACTAATTTTTTATTTTTTCTCTTGAGGGAGAGAAGAAGGTGAAGGAAAAGGGAAGAATAGCAGTGTTGGGGGCTCATGTTTATAGGCACAAGGGAGGGCAATGCATGGGGTCCACACAAAAGCAATTATTCATTTAGCTCACTCTTTAGAGGGTAGTTTCGTCATAAATCGTATGCGTAGGACTTTAAGCCGTATAAATACATGGCATAGCTTTTGAGTCAGGTGGCACTATGGTGGTGGGGTCAACTTTTATATGGCTCGCTTTTATTTTTACGACACATTGGGGGGGTGTGACATAATCTAGTGGGTCCCTAAGAAAAGATTGGGTTTTTTAAGCTTAGTCATGAAGAAACAAACCGGCTGGGAGCCACTTAACACGCGTATCACTGTTCGATACGACACTCGTGTAAGGAACCAATAGCTATGGGGTTTGCTGACCTGGTACCACGTGTATCGCTCGGCTGGCTTCTTAGCCGAGACAGTTGAAATTTGACTGTGATGGTCTCTTATAATTAGCTAGTGGTGAGCAGCGCACCAAGCCGGCTGCTGATTGATCAACTTTGGATTAGTTAATAGTGAGAATAGGCATGGAAATGGAACTCACTGGTGAAAAATTCTGGCTTTTACATTATAAACTGACAGCCCACTCGCTTCTTTGGTCAGTGTTATAAAGTAATTAATTTAGAGTTTTAAAACAGTTTTAGTGGTAATCATGGTGTAAGTTTTAAGCTGCACCGCATACTTTGTAAGTGGTTTAGGGGTAAACAGTGTTTTTATTTAAATATTAATTTTGATATCAAGGGTAAACAGTGTTAAAAAGAAATTAAAGTCATACACGTCTTGTTGTATATAATATTTACCTCTACGTAAATTTTAGGGCAGAATAAATAGATTAAAACTCGAGTCGTTGCTATCAAATTACAGTGGGAAAATCCCTATTTTATGTTACACATTTGCAGTGACGTAGTCGTGGTAATTATTGGTATCTAAAACCAATTATTTATTTTTTTTATATGTGATTTAATAAAAAATTGCCAATAATATTTATAGGGATCCGAGTTACTTGATAACTGTGTAATCTATAAGCAGATTAAAATATTATGAAAAACAAAATATAATTTATAGTAGTTAGGGTAAAATGTAACTTGAAAATGATTTTCATTTAGCATTTTGTAACAATCATTCGTAAATGAAAAATAGTATTAATTCTTTCATGAAATTGAACTAAGTTGGATTGAATATGGTGAATCTATAGGTCAAAACTAGAACGATCATGGGGAATTGGGAAAAAGAAAAGTAGGGAAAGAAAAAGAAGGGGATCGAAAGCAGAAGTTGATAGATGTAACACATGTACGTGGATCCAAACGGACATCAAGCATGAGGCCGACATTTTCAAAAAAGTTGTAGCTCCGAACATGTACAAAATATGGGCAAAAGAAAAAAAAAAATTAAAAATACATCCTAGTTTT